>JAVQKC010067572.1:0-28237 GCA_036025475.1 Philypnodon macrostomus
TGCATCTTCATGATATGTACCTGTGTGCAACAGTTGAAAAAGATCCAGCAAAGACTTTTTGAGTTATTGCGTTCACAGTTTTGACCCGTTATTAATTAATTACTTAATTAATATTCATCAAAGAAGTACCCAAATCAATACAGTTCGGCGTCTTTATGGTATGTACCTGTGTGCAAATGTTCAAACTGATCCAGCAATTCGTTTTTGAGTTATCGCGTTCACAGCTAGGATCTGCGGACACGGATGAGGCGCAGACGAACACCGACGTGATTCTATAATATCGTCGTTTCGTAGATATAATGAACAGAATCATACATTGAAACGTTTGTTCAGCAGAGATTCATTTAGCTGTGAGGACAAAAATCTAACCCTTGTGCAACAGAACATCTCGGCGGCCATCTTAAGTCCCTAATACAAGGAAGACTCCCAACATCCTGCAGGAAACTCCCTTGAGTTGATCCACGGCCCACGCAGCAGCCAAACAATAGATATATTTAGTCTTTTTTTATGGAAATTGAACCCACTTACCAGCAAAGATAAAATGAAACTGCTATTTACATTTTGGTGTGCTATTTAGGCAAGAGTCCGCCTGAGTGGGGAGATCTTAGCCTTTTTCCATGGTCATCCTGAGGTACATTTGAATCATGACTCAATGGAGTCTCGTGGCGAAGTGATTGTTATGTCTCAGATGTAACCACGTCTTCATCTCCTCTTGAAAGGAGCCCGAGCTGTCTGGAGTCACATTCGGCGCGGCTGGTTTGTTTATGACATTTGATGACACAAGGATTGAAGCTGAGAAGGATGAAGCAAGAGACCATCAAGCTCCCTGTTGTCCTGAGAAGGTCACACAGGGCCTGGCTACACCTTCATATTATTTATTGATGGATTCTTTTGTTATGGATTGCATCATATGGATTTATTTGGAAGAATATTTAAAAACTCAGACCTAGGCAACGCGCAGCCCAGGAGCCACGTGCGGCGGCCCTTGGTCAGTTCATGTCTGGCCCCCAGCGGGCTTGGAAAAAACATAGGAATTGTACAGTATCATATCTCATTTTGCGGATGGCAACAAACTGAACAGGTCAGTCTACCACAATTAAGCCTTTTTCTGACTGTGTGTTTTTTATGGGGTCTTGCATAGTATCGGCCCTCTACAACAGTCCCCGGTCCCAATGAGGCCCTCAGAATAAAATAATTGATGACCACCAGAGCCTCATTGATTCCATTCTCATTGTACTAGCCAGTAAACCTTTTGAGCCAGCCCCATGTCCAAGAATGTCTAAGGTTACCTACCTCTGTACCTACAGTTGCCATGGGGCAGACTGTTGGAGATGTGGCAGTGTTCTGTGCCCCAGGACTAAATGGCCGAATGAACTGGAGGGTGCTAGGATTACTGTATGAGTGAATGACCTACACTGCTACCTAACACAGTTGCCTATTCGTGGAGTCTGTGTTTCCTTCACGTGTTTCTGTGTGTTCTCATCTGCTTTGTGGCACTAGCCAGACATCAGCATTGGTAAAAAGGTGAATCTAAATTGCACCCAAAGGTGTAGCCCGTAAACTGAAAATAAAAAATACTTGACACTGACTATCTGACTCTGTTTTATGACATAAAGTAGGCCGTCTGTAGTCTGTAAAGGCCAGGAGGAGGGACTAAAGTAAAACTCCACAACTATTGGTCAAAGTCGTAACCCACAAAGAGGATTAACTACTTTTACCATCTGTATGTCAACCATTAACTAAAAGCTTCACACCAGACCACAATTACATCAAGTACCCAAATCACACGAGGAAGAGCCAGAGAGCACCGGTCTGGTTTTTCATTGTCCCACGGCTGGAGGGGACCCAAAACACCAAGACAGTGAGGCCAGGAATTCCCCCAGTAAGTTGAAACGATTGCAGATGTGAGCCTGGGCTGCTACTGCGGTACATCAGAGGCCAGAAAAACACGCCATGCTGTCCGTCTGGGCCGAAAAACTGGAAAAGCCATTGAGTAGAGCAAATGGTAAAGGTGTGTGTGCGGAGGCGGAGGTGGAGGTGGAGGTGGAGGTGGGTAGAGGAGACAAGAAAGAGTTACTTTAAAGGGGCGCTATGCAACTTTTTACTTTTAAGTCACTGTGATTGTATATAATAATAATAATAATAATAATAATAATTCATCAATTTTATATAGCGCTTTTCACAACTCCTCAAAGACGCTTTACATATTTGTATTATTCATTCACTCCACGGTCACACCTGATGATGGTAAGCTACTTATGGAGCCACAGCTGCCCTGGGGCACACTGACAGAAGTGTGACTGCCAGTTTGCACCAATCACACAACCACATTCATTCATAGGCAATGTGGGTTAAGTGTCTTGCCCAGGGACACAACGACAGTGTGCGCTAGGACGGGGACTCGAACCACCAACCCTCTGGCTGCACCACAGCCGCCCCAAGATTATGTCTGTATCTGCCCAAATGATTTTGAAATATCAATGAACCACTAGATTGTATTTTTCAGTCAAGTGATATGAAATGCAGTAAAGTAGCGATGCTTAACATTAATGGCCATTGCCAATTGCTTTAGTTCCAGTTCTAGTAGGTAACTTACTAAAGATGTGAACAGCCTACTGATGCAATGGTGGGAAGAACCAAGCTGTCTTTCATATGGCAAAATGTTCTCTTTTTTTGTTAAATTCTGAACAATGTACAAAGAAAAATGAACACCACATATTAAGTATATCATACATAGGCACCGTTTAACAGATGTGTCCTTCAAAAGATAAAGCATATATATAAATGTGCCTTCAAAGTGAACCTGATCCGAGCTTCTATTTGGATGTTATTTTATCTGCTGAGTTTAATATTCTGCTTGATTTGCCCTGAATCTTTGACCTTCTTGTGTGCCTCTCTGACATTTACCTGCTTACCAGCACAAAATATGCACATTACGTGAGGGTCAGAGGGCTGTCACCGACCATAGGCTAATGTTGAACCATGTGTCATATGTCAGCTCAAGCGGTCCTTTCACTTGACTGACATGAGAATGGTTGATTAGCCACCATCTAATAAGGACAACTACAGCATGGTTGCCTTGGAAGATGATGGGGGAGGGATACCAATGACAGCCACAACAGAATTAATGTGATGTTAAGTATTTTCAGATCAATTGCAATTTAACCAGAGAGAGAGACAAAGAAATGTTCATCTTTAGACCATTGCAGAGATTTAGGAGAATTGTGTAGATTGTGTAATTGATGCAGGTGATTGAGATGGTTCTGCTGCTGAAGTGGTGAGAGTGAGATTTTTTATTATTTCTGCTATTATAATGGGGTAGAGGAGGATGCAATTTGAATCTGAAGAAAATAACTGAATGATGGGAGACAAAGCACTTCCAATTTAGACTGATTTAGCTGATTGGCTGAGTGGTTTATATTTTAGATTCATAACACTGGGGTACAATGATGCATGATGTTAAGTGAAGATAATTGTTTTACATTGATATCTGATCTACTGGGGCTCCATTCCACCCAGGCTCACTCATGTGCAATCAAAAAACAGATATGGCCGACTGACTGCTGGCTTCTTTATTGGACTTGAGCAATCACAGTTTAAACACACGTGGCTTTAGACTGAACACCTTAAAAGTGAATCATATGTATGAGAGTTCATTGATTTTTAAGATCTTTCTTTAAGGACAGTTCACCTTGGATATCTGTGGTATGCAGGGAAAATTGATTTTTATTCAAGCATACTAAAGCGAGGGGGAAAAAAAAATGAATGAATCCTGATAAACATCTATAAATGCAAATACACTTTTATTTGACGTTTAAAAACACATGCTCAAAAATCCATTTCACCATCTGCAGGAGCTGAATGTATGTAAGTATGGCCCGCGGGACAAATGGCTGCCACATCAGTATATCTGAACATGCATTAATGGATTGTGCCTAACACTACTATATTTCAATTGCCATAAGGTACAAAGATTCAAATGAAGGGTACCAGGGTTTGTTTTTGGTTCAATTGCTCTGCTTATCAGTGTAAATCCACTGCCACGTTGTAAGGTATAGACCAATGTGCTTCAATAGCTAATCCTTCTATATCAACTTATTGGGCTTAGACATGTATACAGAGTGGCCAGAGAGTGTACAGTAACTTGTGTGGAACTTTTTCTATTGCAGACACTTCTCCTACCACCATACCAACGTCCACAGTACAATTTTGAATGTGTGCATATTGTTGGACCTTGTAATGGAAAACTCAACCAAGCCTGAAGTAATCTCTTTTTGATTTTGTTCTCTCTACTCCCATATTTGTGATAATTGTTTTTGATCTCTGATGAATAGCTCCCTTAATTTTCTAGTTGGTTGCTGCTAAGGACAATGCGACTGGTAATTTACGGCCTGCAATTTGTGAAGAAGCAACAATGCTCATTGAAAAGGTTGTCATGCAGAGTTATCACAATGTCCATGCGCATGCACAAATCAGTCACCGCACTCGAAGATGTCCCTCACAGCCTAGTCAGATGTTTTTCAAAAAAACATTGTAGCGTGGGTAGATTTAAAATTTGAGGCTTCAATCATTCAGCTATATTTGTACTATAATAGTGATACAGTTTTCTATAGAAGAGTTGGTTGTGATCACAATGATATTGAAAATCCATTTTCTATAGTTGCTTTAGAAATGCTGTTTTTCTTATAACCTCTGAAGGCCCAAAAACATATCTTTGGACATGTTCAAGACTTTTTAATAGTCAATCACATTTTTATTAGAATGTATTCCAAATACTTTGCTCTTCTGACTTTCCAACACAGTCTGCCTTTGTAGTTTCCTTGCCTTTGAGCACTGAAATAAGAGGTCAGGGAACTGAACTTCTGCCGAACCACCAATAGGATGCATTTGATATTGTCAAGAACAATTTGGCTGTTGTGCCGGGTGTGCCAAGAGTGTGTCAGCCTTGTTTAGGCTTACTTTGCTGGGTTTACCGGCATCAGGGAGTCCCTCTCAACTGACCATGACTGGAGCTGACTCGCAAATGCATTGGGATTACCGTCACACAGCATACAGACACTTACACTGCAAAACCCCAAAAAGTTTACCTTACTTCAGAAAAAAATCCTCTACATTAAAAATATGTAATCTATTTCATTACTTTGGATTGTATTATTTTTAATGCAATCAGTTTCCATGGGGGGGTCCTAATATGCTAACTCAACATTTCCAGGCTTTCTACCAGGTTCTCATACCTACTTAGTTCCATTATTGTTCAAGCAATCCTGTAATATGAGGCATTGAAACTACTTTTTTGTATTATTTCTATTATCTAAATTGACTGTTGTAGTGTAGTGGGCATGGGACACAGGGAGAGAGGGGGGCTTAAAAAAACAACAACAAATCTAAGCTTTTTAGCATAAAATCCAGAGCCTATTATTTTATAGTGTACTACAGCCCAAACACACACGCTCACACAAGGCTGAGTAGGGCAGACATAAATGTGTTTCTACGTGTAATCCCCATCATCAACAGCACAAGTGAAATTTGATTAAAAATGCACATGCATACAGTATTCTATGACCACACATGTGACATGACTTGTCTTGTCCAATAAGACCTAACGGGCTATAGTGGGACTGGAGGAGCTCAGTGCACACAGAGAAAGGTGTCTCACAATTTCACAACATTACAGCCTCAGGGAGGTGAGACAGCAAGAGACTGCACTGTGGACTTGTTCAATAAGATTTTATTACATTTGTAGATTAATATATTTGATTCTATGTAGATTATAACTGAATGTGTATTGAAGAGATGTCACAACATTATCAAGGGCCTATAGTTTTAATTAAACCAATGACAGGCACAAATGATATGGTATAATGTGATTATTAATGTGTGGCCTATCAACATTAAAAAGAAACTGCCATAAAGTCACCTCTGGTACATTCTTCAATCATAAGACAGGTTAATTAACTCAATTCATAACAAAAGTAATAAGGTTCAATATTTGTGCTCCAATATATAAATATAGCTCTCGACCGTATTGTAGTTTGTCCAAGTGGTGTTGCCGTAGATTAGCCTAGGTGGATAGCTGTAGGTAATATTTGTATGTTTAATTAGTAACATCGTTATCTGTAGAAAGTCATTGAAAGTATATCCTCTCACAACTGCAATATTTTTTCTATTTTTTATATGTGAAGTAATCAGCATGCGCCCACCATAGACCGAACTGTTTTGGTAGGCTATAATACAACAGGAATACTACCACATGATTGGTTGAACGGATAAGCAGGAGCAGTACAAGGTGGATTTTTGTCAGTTTTTAAAACTACAAATTACATTAACAGATTTCTTCACCAAATTTCACCACATGAATGGAACTCCTCCTTGACCATTTCTGTGCAGATTCAATTTAAATGCACACATTAGCTTAGCACCTTTTCCCCTGTTGCTGACTTACCTTAAGAGCCTTTGAATCACAGTTGTTTCTCACTAACATTATTAACTCCCTTGCGCTGACCATCTGTACTCTTACAATGACAAACATATTCTATTCACTCTTAGTTTCTCCATTTCCATACCTAATCAAGAACAGTGCAACACTTCTTCTCTTTCTTACCGTGATGGATGACATGGTATATCCTGTATTATTACTTCCTAATCAACCCCTTCGTTCGTACAGGCCTTGTTTGTGTGTATGTGAGTCGGTCTACCTCAAGGTGAGAAATGTGCCTGGGCATTATTTCATGAATTTCATTAGTGGGCTGAAAATAATTTCCTTGCCAGCTTGTATTGTAATTCCGCTATTGTTGTTCATCCAAATTTAATATGTTGAAAGTGATTACAGGGGGAAGTGGAAGAGCAGGGCCGACGCAATGCACCGACTCCGAGTGGCTTTTTGATTGTCTCTTATTTCCGTCTATTTAGGCTTTTTATGCACTTTCTAAGAAAAGGCCTGTTCATGCTTTCTTCTATTTATCCCATTGTATCCATGCTTACCCTCCTCTATCACATACGAACACAAGACACTTTCATCTTGTGTTGGCTTTGTAAACAGTGATCATAGTGAATAGTTCAATAATGTGGATATTCTTTCTTTGAAGACGGGACTAAAGTGTAAATTCATGCATATGAGATCACCCTTTGATGTCGCTATTTACGTATTTTGATGACAGGAGATCAGACACAGATGCTAATGCAGAGGTGATAATGTGTGTGACACATTTTCACCACAGAATAAACAGATGAATAGTTTGTTGTCTCTTTCTTTATGCATCTGGTAATTCATTTTTAAAGTAAAATAGGTAAAACTTAAAATTCAAACATTCATATTTTGTATTTGATCATTTTCTTTGATAAAATATGTCTGCAGTGTTTGCGTTTCTAAAGTCAAATGCTGAAATGGCTGATTCTTTATTAACCTAAAAATACAGCTTTGTACATTGAAATTTTAAACACCTTTGGAAACTTCTCAAGTTCAGCTGAGATTGCAGTCACGCTCCATTTTCCACTCACAAGGGGCAGATTCTCCTCTGTTCTGTACAAGGGACAGTGCACAGATCGGAGGAAACTGCAGAACAAGTGTGAAGGACTGCAGGTCCCACATTATACAGGGCACACGCTTTAATGATGGGCCATTTAGTGTATGTAAAAGTGTTTGTCATTGATCTTTTTTTTGGTACTTTTGCTCAAATAAAAATGAAATGAAAAGCATTGTATAGACTATGCCTTCACAATCATGTATTGGTTTCATTTGAATAAGATAAATAAAACTGGACCAGATGCCACAGCAAGATATCATATTGATTGATTGAGGTGTAGCCCTAGAAAAGAAAGAACCGGCAACAACAGTATGAGCATCCACAAACATGCCAGTGTTTGTGTGTGCTTTTTATATATCCGTGTGTGTATTTCATTCATTCATTACCATTAACAGCCAATGGGAGTTTCACTTGGGAGTGTACCAGCATATTACTCTTCATTATTGTCATTGATAATAATAGCAGTGGCATAGAATATACAAGTAGCAGTAAAAAAATACTTATATTTATAAAAACTTATTGTGATATCCTTGTGTCATTACTTAGTTCTCAAAGCAGGAATCAAAAGTTGACTAATATAAACTATTACTTTAACAAAAATACTGGCAGGATGCTCATTGACCAAATATTGAAATATATATATATATTTTATATATTTTGCACAGGAGTAGTGGTACATAAAACTGATTGGCAGAGTGGTGGAGGGAGAGCCAGGCTTCTGCAGCAGGTTCATTAGAGGATTGAAACGCAGGTGTGCTTTGTCAGCTACAGAAGAAGACTGCTATGCCCCTTGACACACATTAAAAAAAATAAAAAAATAAAAAATAAAAGCTTTGTAAAATATTGTACAATTTTAGCCTTGGCTTATATAGAACCAGCAATTCAATCTAGTCAAATAACAGACTTGTATTTCTATTTCCTATATTCATAGAATAATGAGGTATCAATTACTGAAGCAGGTATGGTCTCTAGGGGCTTGTGTAGCAAAGAAATTATAAAGACCGGGCAATTCAATTCAGTCCCATAATAGACATGTATTTTCTTTCATAATGCATAGTGGTACTAAAGCAGCTAGAAACTCGAAGTACATTTAAATCCCGCCACTATTGTTACCCCATTAGTCTGCACATATAATGATAAGCACGTTTAGATTTATGAACCATTTTAAACGCAATTATAAATGCAGTGAATAACATGTATAATGGCTTTATACATAATTAGAAAACACCATCTCAGAGAATCAATCTAGTAAGAAACTTAGTAATGATAAGGAGTGTGACAAAGACGTAGGGATTGTTGAGTGAGCCCTTGGTGAGTTGGCACCACGGGCATGTTAAGTACCCATTGTGTGTATGTGGCTGTGTTGTTTATTGGGTTCGCTCCCCTCTGCATTGCTAATAAACAGCACACCCTTATTTCCTGCTCTATTAATCATGTTCCTCCAAGTTTAGACTTTTTTATGTCACAATCTTTTAAAAAAGGGATTAATCCGCTTTTACACTCTCATCACAGCGAGACACTCCACCTTATTAAGCCGCCATAGGGACCCAAACTCTTCAAGCAGGTTTAAATTAGTGCTTTCTTTCTCTGTTTGATTTACATCCAGTGATTAAATGGGGGTGAGGGAAAAGAAGAAAATGGCTTCCATCAGCAACTTTAGCAGATCTTTGAATGCAAGAACTGTTACTTCGCCCGCAAACTAAATCACTCCAATAACCCTCAGTGTCCGTGAGAATATTCCAGTGGCACAAAGTTAGTCACTTGTGCTTTCTAGCCACGCACTAGCACTATGGCTGAGCTGAAGTAAAATGCATGAATTGGCATTGTTTCAACATTCAGTTTTCAATGGTTTAGTTATTGTTTAGGTCAAATAATGTTTCTATAGATGGTATTGCTTGGCAGTTTTTGTATGAGCTGAGCCGGATGATTGGACTCACTGGTGAGTTCCCAGTGTCTGCATTGTCATACAATTCATGGGTATTAAGATTAACATATTAAAGGAACACATTTGTTTACATGTTGTTCATTTAAAATGGTCACATTAGTAGTAGTAGTAGTAGTAGTAGTAGTAGTAGTAGTAGTAGTAGTAGTAGTAGTAGTAGTAGTAGTAGTAGTAGTAGTAGTAGTAGTAGTAGTAGTCATCGCCGTGATGGAGGTGGTAGAGGTAGTGGTAGTAGTAGTGGTGGTAATAGTGGTAGTGATAGTGGTAGTAACCAAAACTAACTGTCCTCGTCTAGACTGATGGCCAGTCAAACAAACAAAGCTGACAACTGTCTCATATGTTTTTGAGCTGCCCAGACCACGTTCTATTCATCATCCCTTCTTCCTAGGCTGAATCGCCTTTCATAGAGACAGTGATTTCATACATATCAACAAGAACAGAATGCTCACTTTCTGGAGAACGCATCCAAAATTTAATTAAATCTGTTTATTCAACTCATGACGGGAATATTTTTCATTTTAAGTAGACAAAATTGTATTTTTCAAGTTGATATGAAAAATTGTACATGAAAATTTGATGCATACAATTGTACTATAGCAGAAACATAAAAGTATAGTGTCTAATGCTTTCTAGGTTTTATCAGCCACAGACCTTTGCACCACAATGACCATATACAGCCTCATTTGCCATAAAGAAATCTAAAGGGCACGCTGCCTCCTCTGTTGGCACTAAACTCAGGCAGTAGACATAAATCATAACATCCATTCAATGAGACCATAATTTCTTGGGATACCGAGCTAGGTTTCTCCCTTAAGCACCCCTGGGTCCAATAACCAGACACCTCCTATCAACCATACAAGCACATCCAATACAAAAACTCTCTTGCGGACGTTTAATCTCAACAGTAATCACGTTTAGGCATCATCTTACATTTGTCAGCATGGAGACAACACTTCAAAATGTGTTTTTTTTTTTTTTGTTGCAGGAAATGGTTGAATTTAAAAAAGAATAGAAAAGGGATGTCTGACAGTCGGGGGAAGCTAATTATCCCGTGGTGCTTGGAAGCTAGAGTGCTCATTGACAATCACAGGACTGGCTCTCAGGGTGTGTGTAGCTATTAGGCTGAGAGAGAAGGGTTGTCCAAAAGCACTGATCACTGCGGTCACAGCGGCCAAGCTAGATCAACTCGTCGCCTGCAGCCATTTATTCAAATTGTTGGTGAATGTGTCCTCTTGTGGGCATTGTCGAATAAATTAAATATAATGAGATCAAATGAAAACCAAGATAAGAACAATGTGAGCAATGTAGTTTGGATGATTTTTAGCCAACTTCTATGTGTCTATTCATGCATTTCCAACATAATAAATGCTCCTTGTAACTCATATTCGGATACCTTTTTGTACCATATGCCAGTCACAGAAAGTTTGGGATATTTCATTGTTGGGTGAAATTACAGAATGTTCCTAAAATATAATTCATAAATGACAATTGTCTGGTTCGACATAAATGCCCTACTTTTATGATATGCTGTAATATCACCAATTCCACCCCAAAGTGATTCCTATTCTTTCTGGCCACAGTACATCATCTGAATATGAGTAATACTCATTTGCAAATGTTTTATTCTTGCTACTCTTCTTGCCTCAAACCTCCCCATTTAGGCTTGGGACTGGAACAAGCAGTATATTGGCAGGATTCCTACATTCCATCGGTTCAACATCGGTATCGGCCAATATTTACAATTTTTTACTAATATCGGTATCGGCCTGAACAGATGACTGATGTTAATTTGTTGTTCTTAAAGGGTAAGTTCTAACATTAAGGGTCCTAAAAAGTCAGAGAATGAAAAGATCACTGGAGAGGGCTATACTCAGAATGACAACATGTAATAAAAATAATATTTATGGATTAATAAATACATTTAAAGCAGTTATTGATTGTCTAGATTTCTTAAGTTTCAAGAAATATAGCCGACCCAAACAAAATATCGGTATCGGCCAAATTGGTAATTGAAATATCGGCATCGGTATCGGCCAAGAAATTCGATATCGGTGCATCCCTATTTATAATGTTAATGAAAATTAATTGAATATTGAGAAGGGGGGTGCATTATTTTGTAAGCTATAGAAACATGACCCCAGTGCAACAATCATGTAAAATGCCATTACTATAATTTGTCTTTCAGCTAACCAGGAAAATCATTACATTACAAATGCATTGCTGTTGTTCAATTTCCATGCACATCTGTGACCAAACCATAATTCTGCTCCACACTCATCCTGAATTATCAGTCCCACTCTACACCATGTTACAGCAAAAGTATCGCCACACATGTATATTGATTTTTATAGAATATTTTAACAATGGGGTCCCGCTAGAATTTTACTTTTTTACTGCACTCCAAAATCCATTTGCCCTTTTACTCAGAAACCACCCTCAAAAATATATTTTGCATATCCATTTTGTTCCCCTCACAATCCTTTTTTTGTGGAGTAGATTCAAAAAAATGTGTAATGAATAGATGGAGGCCTATTATTAAGCACATTTTTGGAGCCTATTTGTTCCTATTTGTGAGCACGTTCTACTCACAGCACGTTAAAATGAACTCATCAGGTTTGTGCCCATTCATCCAAATGTGTGTAATTGACCCACTGAGGTAGAGCAATCTACTGCTACCTCTTAGAGTAAGCCTCTCAGCTCACTCTCTCAAATGGACTTTGAAAAGTACTCATATTTCAATCATGCATCCAATCTTATGTGCTAATGACAGATGCAATTACCTGTGTTACATACCTGGCACATGCATTCCCCATTGGGCTCAAATTGGAGGGGATAAAGGCAATGCTAAACTGGATTCGCGTCTGGATGTGAGCATGCCTGTTCTTTTTAAATAAGCAGCTTTACAGGCACAAAAAGCCATCAGAATCCTCACACCTCTGCTGCCCTCAGGCAATGTAATCACTTTGTGCATTGGATATGGCATTTATTTTTTAATATTTCACCCTTTTCATCCGTTTGTCTGTTTCTGATTCAGCCTTCTCACAGGCATCTGTTCCATTTTCTCCTCGCTTTTCTTGACTTGAAATTAGATATACAGGTATCTTTAGACAGTTGCCATTTGTACCCAAGTGTTAAATTTAAAGGGGTCTTGTTATACGGTGCTGATTCTTCTGTGTTTCCTACCATGTAATGATCTTGTTCATTTGTCAAATACATACATTGGGTTTGTATGCTGTGGAGCTGACCTTCTCCGGAGCTGAAAACACTTATAGCCAACAGGGGAAAAGAGGGCCTTAAAGGGAAATGCACTGTATCTATTTAAATAATAACTAATTGAAGATGTCCTGGTCTCGCTGAGCCCTGTTGCTGTCATATTCTATGTTATTCATCCTAATCATGATTCTTTATAGGTCTCAGAATTGTCATTATTTCTTACAGACAATGCCGCTTTGCACTTACACAATAGCAAAGGCAACAGTGTGACCTTCATGGCTGCAGCACATGCCACTAGTACTAGAACCCTCTTAATAAAACTGGTTTCATTACACAGAGGATGTTTGCAACAATTCACAAACTAGTGTCTGTCAATGTCACACTCAACAATAAAGCAGCCTTGAACATAATAAAGACTACTGCCAGTCATAACTGTACCATTAGTGTAACTATTTGGATCCAGATAGCATTGTTAGAATAAATTCTAATTGTGATTAGCATTAGCATCTCTAAATATAACAATCCATCAATAACGACTTTAGTATAATTATTTTCTCATTCCCCCTCCCCT
This sequence comes from Philypnodon macrostomus, assembly GCA_036025475.1. NCBI lineage: Eukaryota > Metazoa > Chordata > Actinopteri > Gobiiformes > Eleotridae > Philypnodon > Philypnodon macrostomus. Next base: position 13,250 of record JAVQKC010067572.1, read on the forward strand.
GCTTTTGTTGTCTTCTCAGCCATTGTACAGCTAGTTAGCTAATTAATAGTGTTCTAATGGACAATAAAGTTTGTTTGTGTAATATTTAAGTCATTACATTTCCTTTTATCAAACAGTGTATGATGTGTGATATGATGGTGTATGATGCAGCTATACAAACCCCAGTATTTTCTATCCACGGATGTCAAAAGTACAAATCATGCTTTGGTCCCTCACTGTTACTTGAAACTTTAAATAAAACAGGAGCTAAAATATTGTCTAGTTAACTGACACTTTGATGCATGCATTCAAGGCCTATGTAACGTGTAAGGGTTATGGATCATCTTGTACTCTATACTTCAGTGCTGCTGACACATTGTAGGATTTATCTAATGGTACTCTTGAGTCTGTTACATGTCAAGTCTTGGTTTAGTTTAATTCAGAGTTGGTTTTGTTCCTGTTTTAGTCATTCTCTAGTGAAGACTTGGATTTGGTGTGTGGACCTCTGCTAGCCCCGATTTGAGCACAGTGTTGACACACTTTAGCCCTGGTTTATTTAGTTTTAACCTAGTAAAGTCCAGTTTTAGTCCTGGTTTACTTAGTTTTGACCTGGTAAAATCCAGATTTAGCCCTGGTTTAGTTAATTTTGACCTGGTAAAGACCAGATGTAGTCTTGATTTACTTAGTTTTGACCTGGTAAAGTCCAGATTTAGCCCTGGTTAATTGGTTTTGACCTGGTAAAGACCAGATGTAGTCTGGATTTACTTAGTTTTGACCTGGTAAAGTCCAGATTTAGCCCTGGTTTAGTTGGTTTTGACCTGGAAAAGTCCAGATTTAGACCTGGTTTAGTCCAGATTTTGTTCCTTATAAATGCCAGGTGCAAAGTGAAATACTTCAGTGGAGAGGTGGTTCTTGGTGTGACATTTTCAGAACCACTGTATTTATCTTGTATAGTATGTGGATCAAATCAGCACTTTGCCCATTTATTTATATGAAATTCCATATATTTTTCTTGTCTTTTTACAAGCTCCTTTGACATCTTGACTTGTCTTTTATCTCTATTTTCACCTTCTTGGCCTCAGCTCCTCTCCTGTCTCACCTATCGTTTGCATTAAATCAAATGGAGCACATTAAAAGTGTCATGTGCAGCAGACAATGGCTCTTATGATTGCCTGCTGTGTTGGGCCTGACAGTGCTACACAGCCATATAAAACACCATTTGTATCAGCTCATTTCATAGAGCTCCACTCGTCTATTGAAACAGAGAGACAGATCCAGGAGTGATATATGGAAGGCTGTGTTTGGAGAGATAGAGAAGACTGAACTGAACTCCTACCTAAGTCTCAAAGTCAGCCTGCAGACAAAAAGGTCTTATTAGATGAAGCTATCGAGGTTATTCATATACCAAGGTATTGATTGTAGTTGAATGAACAAGGACCAACGTTTCTTCATTTCCATCCCGTACAAAGAATGCAAAAAGAGGGGGTGCTCAAAAAACTACACAGTGCCAGATCCACCAGGCCTGTTTGATGCACATGTATCTGAAACACAAGACCATCAAGTAAAAGTTTTATTTCTTTGCAGAGATCCATGCTCTCTAGTTATTCACAGTTTTATGCTACTTAACACATTTGAACATTTCTAAAAGGTCATTTCTGTCTTTATTTCATTTTTACCTGTACATAAAGGTGAAGTTAATTTTGGGTTGCACGTAAGCAATTATCTATAATAATATGCAGCCTTGTGGCTTCGGAGAGAAAAGATTACTAAACCAAAGCTAGTAGAAAATCCGGATAATGCATAATCACTTGTCATGGTTATTATTAATATTTTGTATTATTATTTATTATTAGTATTATTATTATTATTTTATTGTTATTAATATTATTTTTATTATTATTATTATTATATTGCAAAGTGTTCCACAGAATGTAGTAGAATGCAATGGTTTCTGTATGTCAGAAGTAATGTATCCACTGAACCTCAAAGGATTCATTTTCTTCATGTGTTCATTTCTAGTTTAAGGTCACATTGACATGACCTTTTTACTACGCCAATGGATTTCCATTTATGGTTATCCTATTACTACATTCAAAAGCATGCCAGCCGATGTGAACGCTTCTGCAGACTAGAGGGAAATTTGAAAATTGAACCATTGCCTTAAGTGAGAAATTATGCGATAAAATGGCGCAATAGGTGAGTAGGGTATAATGATCCATAAATGAATTGGTTTGTGGAGGAAACCAGTGAGAAAAAGGTGAGAATTGACAATGGTGATCATGGCCCTGGTTTAGACATGGCTTAGACCTGGTTTAGTTCAGGTTTGGTAGCAATTTAATCCTGGTTGAGCCCTGGTTCTGTTCTCGGTCAGACCTGCTTTAGACCTGGTTTAGAGACTTGTGAAACTCAATGCATCATTTTATAGGATTTCTTTAAAACATTTCTTCTGTATGGAAAAATCCATACTTTAAAATACTGCGCTCCAGACATCCGTGACCTCATTTCTGCACAGCCATGATGGTGAGGAGATGAAGAGCCCCCATGACATAATTTAAATAAGAATGTGCTGTCAGATTTAACCAGGAGGATTTAGGGCATAAGACATATACAGCCACGTAGTAATGATGAGGGCCCTCTCCCCTCACTCTCCTCACACCCGTCCCTCCCGCTCCTAGTGAGCATATTGGGCAAATTAAATTCTAATTGTGTGTAATGGCCGCACAGGCTCTCCTGGGCGCTCTGTGACACGGCGAGAGCGAGTGAAGGTATTTGTTTGGCTAATTGGAAACCATTCAGCTCCCTTAAGTGTGCGGCTGTTTGAACTGCTCCGAGAACGGGAGTGAGCGCTTAGATGGATGGATAGATAGGTGAGCAAAGGTACCGCCGTGAGACAAGCCGGAGATGTGTGCAGTGCACTAGGAGCACCTTGGGGGTATTTACCGGTGAGGAGGAATATGAAAAATCAATGAGGACATAATGAGCTTCATTTAGAAAGTTGTCAGACACCAGGCAAAGGGCTGTTTAGCATGCTGCATCCATGGTTTGAGACAAAGGCTGTTTACACAAAACTCCATAGACACTAGGGTTTGAGAGATATTAGCATAGATTGTGTTCAGGCATTATTCTCAAAACGATGCTACACTTCTACAATTACTGAATTGAGGCCGCATTAGCTTAGCTGGTAGAGTAGGTCATCCACTAATTGGAAAGTTGGGAGTCCACGCCTCTCCCCCTCCATTTCTATACTGTTACACCTTGGCACACTTGACCCACCTTGTGTGAATGTGTGAATGTGTTTGGTGGTAGTCAGTGGTATGGTCCCTCATTCAGTCTTTTCCGGGTTACCACAGTGTGTGACAATGAATTTAAACCACCTGAAGTGAAAAGCGCTAATTCTGATGCATTAAAACCTGCTATGGCTACATTTTCCTGAACACAATGCCAAAGCCTGTAAATCAAGGTTTGTTTACTCCTTCACCCCTCTCTTCTCCAGCAGCTTGTATGTCCTTGCAGTGTCCTTCGGCACAGCGTGTATCAGACCAGCATTTAGACTTCTGTACTAGTTGTCTATGTGCCTCTGTTTGCACCCACTTCCCTCTCTCCAACTCCCCACGGAAACAGCACAGAGGCCAGAAGGTGAGAAGAGGTGCAAAAAGCCTCTACCATGTCTCCATATGGATGTGAGCTAGAGAGCAACACACCAACAACATCTATCCATCCATCCATCCATCCATCCATCTATCTATCTATCTATCTATCTATCTATCTATCTATCTATCTATCTATCTATCTATCTATCTTACACAATGCATTGATGCGAAATCCACATGCATCACATGACACACGCCTTGTGTCTGGTAATCACAGCTGATATGGATTAATTACATCACTGCTATCTGAGTATCATTTTTACCATTCGGGATGAAAGATGATTATCTCTGTTGTGTTTGAAGCGATGAGCAATGCTAAATCTGGAGTGGCCTACTTCAGGTTTCAGTTTATTTGTCATATGCACATTCAACACAGGGTCAAAAAATGCAATGAAATGCTTTGGATCGGAAGAACCGTTAGAACTTTCAGAAATGTCAATTTTATTTTGTGGGTGACAGAGCAGAAACAGTACAGTATCATACATATAGTAATTATACATATTTTAGGTACATTTGAAGATATGCTGTTTGGTAAATTAGCTTTTAGAAATTCACCATTATCAAACTGTTAAGTGAGTGTTCAGAAGAAACACCCAAAGTCTACCAAAGTAGTTTCTTCCCACCATTTCATCAGTGGTTGTAGGTTGCTCACATCTTTCTGTCTCTTCATGTGAATCCTAGACAGATGTTGAGATCTGGTTTGTGGAGCTGAACCAAATGAAGATAGTTACTAATGAGAAGACAAGGCATTGGGCTTATGTCATATATACATAAAAGTAAAAATCCTTGATCCAGATTGCTAAAACATTTGCACAATTTACAATATTCTCCTTTATTTGTACTCTTGACATGAAACCGAGTGGACTCCAGTGTTCTTGAAGATGCATAGTGTCATTCTAGTTTACTCTCAAGATGGAAACGTGTCAAGAGTTTGGAGGCAGCAGATGGTGGTTTGAAGCCAGTCACTCTTTCTGGATGAGCCAAGCCGGGAACAGAGCCAATACAATAACATTTGCAAAGCCGTCAAGTTCACAAGGCCAGTTAGCCCCGTCTCAAGTGGAAAACAAAGCAACAAACAGATCTTCTGGCCAATAGGGTGAGGTTAAGTTGGTGATAATATTTACTTCTATCAAGGTTCAAGGTTTACTTTATTTGTCTCCCTAAAGAGCAATGTGGTTTTGAGCAAGGGTCAGCTGTATACATAGAGAAACACAAACACAAAAACACATTGGGAACCCTATAGACAAATAGACAGAATCAACACAAAAACACACCCACGTGTCAACACAACCAAAAAACATTATGGCATTTCACACAGTTCCTTACTTTCAGATTGTCATTTACGAATGCATTGTCTGAGCAAAGGTCAAAGTTTTGCTTAGCTGTCACAAAAATATGTCCAAATGGAAATCACTGTGTGGCCTTTGAGCCTTCTGGAGAAGCATTTAGCGTAAGGTTTTACAGTCATTTCAATTATAATGACCTAGCTGCCCCCCTTACCATGAGACAATATTACGTTTATCATTGACTTCACCTGACCACTTCATTTTATAATAGTTTTATTGTTGAGGTGTGGACTTCCTTATTGTTAAAATGCACAGTACCTACAGTTCTTGGATAGCTTGACCGCTTGTGCCAAACTGTGGTCAGCACATTGACCGGCTGAGCACTTGTTACGGCAGATTTTACACGAACCTTCTATCAGCAACATGTTGACTTTTGCTGCTGGGCAGGAAATGAAAACAGATCAATGAGAGTTACTTTAGATGCATGCACGTGTATCTAAAATAGACTGTGTGCATGTGCATAGTCATTTAAAGTGTTATGTTTCTGAAGTATTTATTCATATTTGTATGCATAGTAGCAGAGCAGTTTCTGACTTTCAGCAAGGCCTCTTTTTGGAGTGTGCATGTTCTCTCCATATACCGCTTCCTTTCACCATTCATAGACATAGATGTGGGAGGAGAATTGGTGAATTTATATTGGTCTTAGTGAATGTGACAGCCAATGATTGTCCAATTGTTTCTGTGTCAGCCCTGCGACTAACAGGCCATTGTCCAGGGTGTACCATTGTTGCTAACTGATGATAGAAGATATTTACTCTATATAATAAGCTCATATTGTCATGTCCACTTACATCAGACTCTATTTAAATATATATAAAGAATTTGCCTTCAATGCATCTTTCCTGTTTGTTTATAGATCAACGCAATATTGTGCACTATTGTGGCATAATAAATATACCATACCATACCACAAAACCATATGAAGCAAAGCTTGCCTCTGTGCTGATGCAGTTGGACCAGTGAAACTGATCGATGTTAAAATCATGCATGTCTTCTTGTTTGCCTTGATGATACCAGACCACATATCAGACCTGCGATCACAAGCTTCCCATCCACTTCCCAGCCGCTCCAAACCGGAGTGTGGCGGATCTCAGCTCCGCTTCTGGACCTCTCTCGGCTGAATGAGTCGGCAGAGGAGGGGATGGAGAGAGTAATCAAGCTGAAAAGATTAGGGCAAGACGAGCTGCTGAGGATCTGTGAGAGAGAGAGAGAGGCAGGCACTGGTTATATAAGACCTAACCCAGTTCAGAGTGCTCTCATAGACACACTGGGAAGAGGAGGCGTACTGGAGTGAATCCTCATATGGGGACTGTATTAACCAGGCCATTGGTGATCTGCATTCACTGTCCCTTCACATAACAATGGCTGTCAAAATGGCCATTCATGTCTATTATGTGTTTTCCAGGACGAACAACAGGCGGACCAGTTACAAAAGACACTGACATACAAAGGGTGGCTGTACTGGCCTCAAATCTGTGAAAAGTGCATATATTTAACTTTAACTATACATTTCCGGTCCATTTATTTTTAAAATGTAAACACAGATTGAATGTATCCAGGGTGGTTTTAAACAGTTGCATACGACCAGATTAGTTAGGTGCAATGTTTCAACTATCAATGGATTCTGACATCTTGTGAATAAAGTTAATATCTGTTGCAATGACACAAACCTCTTTCCCTGATGACCAGCAAAAACTCTGCTGGTAAAAAAACAACCCATTGACTCATTGGTGGACGTAACTAGTCTTAACTGGACAATAAGTCATTCAAGTTTAAGTACACTTCTTCATCCTGTCCCTGCAACTTCCTGACTTTTCAATGTGTTTCTATGTGTGTTTCTATGCTGAAGAAAGTGCCCCACAGATCATGGACTAAAGATATAGCAGATTTTGATCGAACGCACTGAGGGCCTAAATAGTAATAGGACAACTCTCGGCATACTAATGTGGTCCCACAATGGCTCCCATGCATTCCCAACTCACCCATTCAACCGGCAGTAGAAGGCCGTTCATTCAAGTGGCTCGGGCTGTTGCATAACCCAGGCTTTTCACTGGAGAAGGAATCATATAGAGAAGAGTGGGATCTCTGGACACTTTGGGGAACAGAAAGGCCTCCACAGTGACCAAGGAACTGTTAACATGATGCAGGTACTTAGCAATTTGTGGAATGGTATTGTGCTGCTTCAACTCCATGTCAACCACCTCTTCTATGAATGTTATCTTTTTGCACATGCCCTGGTGTTTGCCCAGGGAAATCAATAACAGAATAAAAATAGAACAGTTGTGTGCTAATATTTATAAGGCGGACTGATGTCAAGTACTCAGCAAACTCAAACAACCCAAAATATAAAGTCACCTTAAGGTTGTGTACATCCTGTGCTCATTCTTTGCACAATGTCAAGACGTTGTATAACACTCACCCTATAGGACCGTTACAAAACACAAGCCAAAATGTTCAATTGGGATATCCTGCAGAAAAAAAGGTGATAAACAACTTGGTGTTCGTCATGTTGCCACTAGAGGGCGCTGTTTTCCCAAGAAAACGTGGGACAACTTGGCCACAGCAGACTGCTTCAGTCCGGTTTTGCTGCCATCCCAAATCCTCACCACCTCAGCCCAAGTCTTACTGCTCTCAAAGGACAATATAGTCGAGGTTATATGTTGGAATTGCGTGACGTCTTTGTAAGATGATGGAAGATTTGTGGCTTCTGTAGGGATGCTGAACAAATAAAAGACAGGGAACTCCCTTACAGGAGTTTATGCAATAATGATGGTAACTATATGGCATTATATGGTTAAAGAGCAACTTGTTGTACCCCAATTCTAAGGTGCTGTTACATCTGTGGTAATATGATGTTATAGTAATTGTCCGATAAGTGTCCAAATGGACAGTGGGTCAGTCCAGTTCACCACTTAAGTATACACTATATGCTGTAGTAATGACATGATGAGCAGAGTGGGGTAGCCAACATGTGTACCTATAGTTTAAAAGGTACTCAAATATAATCTTGTGTCAGGTAACAAAGACATTCAAACAGGTAGAGCCAGTAGTGATGCAATAAATGCATTCTCAAGCCAGGAGTCAGACTTAAACCTCACTTGTAGCTGCAGAAGCACTAAATGTTCAAAAATTGATTCATAGGCGTTTGGAGGTATTCTGTGCTATGGTTGCCTTCATTTGATTGGAGAATCTGAGTCATGTGATACAGCCAACACAATCAATTATCCTACATGGCATGAGATGAAAATGCTACGACCAAAATAGTTGAACTGATCCAAATAGCTGCAAATACTAAAAGAGTAACATATATCGTACTCTGCCACATTACATAAGACATGTATACATTGTCTATAGTCACTGTGTTTGGCTTTTTCCTCAAATAAATACAAAATATACACAAACCTCGTATCACAGATTTGCCCCAAACTGAACTCTAACTAAATAAATACAGCCCCATTTCACATGCTCGGAAAAGCTCTGGATTTAGTGGATTGCCTGAAGACAGTGGCCACCTGTGTTAAAGAGGAAGCCCTTCTTGTTGCATGTCCACATTTTGACCAGCAGACCTGTTTGCCATGGCAGCAGTGAGCGGCACACGGGGCAGTGCGGGGGTGGCCGGTTTGTGTCAGAACTCATTACCATCCCGTTCCCTGTCGACGACTCTTTAGGGAGAAATAAAAGAGAGATGCTTTACACTTTAATGACTTTCCCACAGTGGCTCTCCAACACAACAGCGGCCCTTTAAATTGGTGTGTTTTTGGCCAGGGCTGGAGGAGAGTCCCCGCTGCTCTGAGTACTGAGTATACTGAGTCCACTATCTGTCCACTGCAAGGCCAGCCAACAAGAGGGGGATAATCAGGTCTTTGTGTGGCATGGGGCCTGCAAGGGACAGCTGAGGCATTGTCCCCCCCCAAAGTGGCCCTGGGTTTTGATTGCTCCTGTGATCATGTTGGAACACCTCTAAACCCAAACTACTGATCACATCATCCATTAAATATTAAAGATAAAACTCAAACCACCGACCCTCCGGTTGAAGGGCGTGCATCTACCCACTGCACCACCGCCGCGGCCTAGAATTTATATAGTGTATTATAATATTATATATAGTATAACACTGACAGACCTGAGCCACCCTTCCCCTGAATAACACATATGCTCCTTTTCCATGATTAGCCCTGTCTAAACCCAGCATAGTTGTGTATATATGACTTTATGATATCACAAGTACTTCCTGAGTTTAAAAATGCAATGTAGATAATGAATATATTATGTTTGATTCTACACAGAACAAGAGACAAATAATTCCAACTTTACAGAAACCCAGAAGCAGCCGATGCTAATAATAGTAAAGAAAAAAAATCTTTGTTATTGATGTTTCTTGCTTGTTGTTTGCACCTCAGTCAGTTTGTTTTAGTCAGGCTCATGAGGAATGTGTTCTTTGAGTCACGTCCATGTATATGTTTTTGTTTATATCTCTCTTTGTCAGTGAAACATGCAGCTGATTTTTCTCACGTGATCTACAGTCCCCTTTAACTATCTGTCTGTGTTGTGTATGAGCTCAGCTATTGCTTACTTTGGAACTGGCTCAAATAAACTGAACATAACTGGAACCATATCAATGTTTTCCTTATTCTGGGAAGCTCAGAACAGAGTAAGCAGCGATTTTCACAAACATTTAATTGTGCACTAGAAAATGTTCAGTTAGCCTTTCTGGTAGCCTTACAGCAATATCACCCATGTACCATGACGAGACATGCAAAAGGCGGAGCTATTAAATTAAGCTAAGCTAGTTAGCTAGTTAGCATAGTCAATAAGCTATACTAAAGCTAATACACTAACAGGAAATACAAAACTACTGGATAGTTACTAACATTTTATTTTCTAACTCGTATGTATGAGAAAACATTATGTCCCAGCTATTTTGACAAGATAAACAGTCAATGTTAGAAGTATAACTGTAAAGGCATGATAAGACAATTAACATGAAGTATCCTGTCCTCTGCTCTCTGTGGGACAATCATTACTGGTCTCAATGGCAACCGAGAGGCGTGTCAGTGTAGGGACCAATGATATCTCTATGGTAGGGACCTCCATTGACCTTCTCGGTTGCCGTAGTGACCATATGCATATTACTGTCTAACAAAAAAATGAGATATTGCCGTCAATAAACTTTCAAAATGTATGAGTCATATCTTTGCTTTATGGTAAACAACCATTAATATAAGATAATAATACAAGCTAATAATATAAGCTAACTGTTAATATAAGCAAATAATATAAGCTAATAGTTAATACAAGCTAATAATATAAGCTAATAAAATATATCTCCTAATTACGGAAATAGTTTTTTGTATAATTAATTTCTCATAATTAAAAATGTTAGTGTGTGCCATGCTCATCTGTACATCTGTTGTATTTCCTTATTCACAGCTATTTATATTTTTTATTAACAGCCAACAGTAGATCGCTGCTCGTTATTCTCATACTTCCTGTGAACATGTGTGAGGCAGTGTGTGCTTTAATGTGTGAGACTCCAGGAGGACAAAAACAGTTCTTAATTATTTTACATTTATTTCAAACAAAGGTCAAAAACATGGTGCAGCTTTTTGCCAATGAACCCTCTACGAAAGAAAAGCTGTCTGTTGTTGTAACTTTATACACGTTAATGTGGATTACTGGCGGTGCTGGCATGTGTATTAAAATGTAATCCGTGCTCTAAATCCTCACTGAGCCGTGTTCTCACTGTGTCTGTTATGATATAACTAATCATGAGTCCATGCGTTGGTAATCTTTCTCTGAATCGGTAAGAATTGGTCAAAGATTTAGCTAAATGTGCAGGAACCAGTAGCTGAATACGAACACAGTATGATTGGCCAGAGGCGTCGCTACCATTAGGCAAAAATAGACAGCTGCTTAGGGCCCCAAGCTTCCAGGGCCCCTTAAATCTTGGTAATTATTAAACATAATATGGTAAAATAGCTCTGTATGGATAGGACATCTGTTTTTTTTGCTAGGGCTTAAAAAGCACCAAATTCAGAGGGCGCCCTGCCCATGTTCGCCTTGAGCCCCGAAATCGCTAGATCCGCCACTGTGATTGGCTTGTAGGTTTGTTTGCTGCAATCAAGATAGCCTAACATGTAAATTTAAATCTCCAGAAAACATCCGTAATGGGCCAAGGAACAAAGTATCACATTTTGTAAGGAACATTTAAAGACTCTCTATTGCAAGGTAAAGAACAAAAGATTAGTATCTACTTTTTATATGTACCAGTGTGATATATAGGCTCAATGGGTATAGCATGTACCCCTAAATAACTAAAAGATTCACTGTCAATGTCCAGGCATGATTAACATAAACAGGACAGTGAAATCAGAGTCTTCATCAGAGCTCAGCTAATTGTTACGCTGAGTACAGCAGCCGAAAGTCCAGATCTAATTACATGCATTCACCTGTTGCCACCGCTTCACAAAACAACCCATGAAACAATGGAGGTGAAATGGGAAACCGGACATCTGTGTGTGAACAGGAATACCAGTCCATGTCCAGTCTCACAGTCTAAAAGAGGGCATTGTGAAGTTGAGTATTCTTTTTCATTGCTATTCTTATATAAAGTAGTTCATCGTGCACTTGGTTTGTATGTATGGCTTTAGCGAATTGGTAGTACCTCATCAGGCTTGCAAATGCGCAAGGCGGCGACTGAGGAAACAGCTGCTTCCTTGACTTGTTCTGAGTCAGGCCAGGGCCAGCGCTGAGTCATGAAGAACACAACAGCTCACTTTCTGCTTATGCTTACATCAGATGAAAGCCTTTTTCCACTTGCGTAGATGTCTGCTTTTCAAAATAGGTGAAAGGTCCAATAAAGACATTTCCGCCACGAGACAGAACTCATTAACAATATATAGGCTTGTAAGTTCTTGCTGTTATGGAGTAGGTAAGTCATCGTCAAAATATTCACATCAAATAAACAAAATATAGTTTTTAACATTTATCGGTATAATATGAGCTTCAACTCCTGTCAAAATAGTGAATCGTGTAGAGAAAATTTGAGGACTGAGACAAAACTAGGATTAAATTGGGTTTAAACCAGGATTATATTGTCTGTAAACCAGGTCTAAACATATATTTCTACACATTCAATTCCAAAGCAAAACTAAGACTCCAAAGTAAACTAAATTAGGACCTTGGACCATCAGTTGTACCCATACCATATTTTGGGAACCACTGAAAAAGATCACAGACTACAGTGGGAATCAAGTATTTTTGCCCAGTCCTTGTCATTGTAACAGGATGTAGTGTCTTGACATTAAACAACATGATAACAGCACATTGTTGAAGGGTGTGAAGCCGTCCATTCAAGGTCAGCATGTTTAGTTGCCTGGACTGTAATGCTTTTTAGCTTTGGTATACCTGGTTTGTGATAAGAGATAAAAAGCTAAACATTAGTTCTTTCTGATTCAGTCACTTCCAGATAAGATACACACTTTTAAGTAGTGTCACATTTGATGATGCTCTCAAATCTGATTGAGCACTTAGTCCGAAATCTGCCAAAGTAGAACTGTAAAGGATTCCCCATGGCAACCCTTAAAAGAAAGGGAGCAGCCGGAAGCGACTACACTGACTCTGATACAGACCTACAAGAGTTATTGGTCTAATACTTTCTGGATTATAGGCTTTAATAGAGGCCAGTGTAGCAACTTGTGAGAATGTTCCTCCTCGGCTGCTGGTTGTTCTCGGGCCGATGCCAAGATAACTGCGTGCCCAGTGTCAATGGCACGGACCATGTGATTGGAACAGTGGGTGCCATGTGACCTGTCCTGCCTGATACACTGACATCAGAGTAATCAAGACCCATAAAGACCAAGCCTGTTATAGAGAATAAATGAATTGCTGCAGTTTTTTTTAATTATTATCGCTCTGGCTCCAGTTTTAGCACAAGGGAACTTCAAAGATAAAAATGCTACACAAATATTCTATTGTTAGACAAAGAGCGATGAACAAAACACCAAAGAAAGCCGAGAGATCCAGATCCAAACCAGCTCTAAACTGCGACTAAACCAGAGCTAACCAGTGGTCCGCACAGACTCTAAATGAACTAAATTAAGTATGTTCCAGATGAAAGAGCCTGCATACCATTAGTTGTCCCCTTCCCACAGTTTGAGAAGCATTTGTATGGATTCAATTTTCCTTTTAGTGCGTGTAAGTGGCTCTAAAATGGAGCACTGTGCCCAAGTAGCTGGCACAATCAGATCCCTTGACCTAGTTCTGAATTTCCTCCATAAACTAATCCTCCTGTAATTTCAACTATGCTGACTAGTATAATGGTATTGAGTTCCCTGCCCACACAATAAAGCTCATGGCCTGGTTTTATGTTTTTACCCTTGCACTCCTAAAGCAGGATTTGAAGCTGAAATGTTTCCGGTGTACAGCACGCTCTACCTGGTAAAGGCCTTTTATACGTACAGAACAGAAGATTAAAAACATCCACTGCTAATGAGGCTTTACACACAGTGACCCTATTACGCCCCTGTTCACTTTGTTTTTCGGTCAGTACCTACTAAACATGATGTACTCAGGTGCTGTCATCAAACAAAAAACACTTATATAATCCTTTAGGACACATATGCTGTATGGTTAGTCCACTTTAGCTTGATATAGCGTGATCACGTTTGAGTTTTCAGAGATCAGCCGGCCCGAGTGGTTTTGAAGTGAGAAAGAGGCTTTAGCCCCTAATAATGGAGCCATTGAGTTCGGAATGGGGCAAACTGAACTCGCTATGAATTAACAAGCATCTCTTACATAAACAGCTTGCATAGGCCAGCTCTAATTATCATACAGGCACAAACAATGGGCTCCCAAAGCTGAATTTCATGGTGTCCAAATTGGTCAGTGCTTCGATTGATGATGGGACAGTGAATGACATCTTCTCATTTTACTGTAATCAGGAAATCTTCAAAAGCAATAATTGGATGAACTAATATTGATCTGATTTTCAAGGTTTTTTGAGGCCAGTATGTACCCTTTACCAGGTGCAATGATCCAGTGCAATGACCACAGGGTCAGCATTTGTTCTGTGTCTTAATGGCACAGGGTTCTTTATTGATTATATTTACCATACAGCTATAGCCTCTGTGGTGTTATGTTTATGTGGCCTGGACTCTTCCATAAGTGGGGTAAACAATGAATTAGAATGAATGTGTTTATGCTTAAGAAATGCCCAATTTGGTTAAATATGTGGATTTGTATTATATTTTGGTCAACAAAAAATGATATTATGTATTGACATTATCACTTTTTATTAACATTTTATCACAAAACGGAAAAAGTAAACATCCTAAAATGATCCCAACACGAGAATGATTTAATATTTTACGTGTTCATTTCTTATTATCTTTCCATTGCTGCAGTGGTGTAGGTTTGTAGGCAAGGTCTAAATTCATATCAGGCATCATAGCAGCCATGATACTCTAGATACGGGGTGGGTAATATTTTTCTGAGGACCACATTGGGACTGGACACTGTTGTGGAGGGCCGTGATGAGCTACCCAATCAAAACCACTATGCAAATAATTTCCACTGTATAATTACAAAACACACAGTCAGAAAAGGGTATAATTTTTGTTGCAGGGTAAGTTTTTTGCCCTCACATTGACATAATGGTAAATTAATGGGTTTCCTGTTTATTGCCATCAGTAATGTGAGGCGCAAATGTGAATTGTACCTTTAGCTATCCTCACAAACACTTATTCTACAGTGTTTTACCAAGCCTGCTCAATAATAGTATAGTAGGCCATAATGGGTTAGATTTTACTACAGGAAACTATAGATATCGTAGAAAGAGTCTGTTTCTAAATGCAGTGATGTGACATTTATCATGAGCTATAAAAAATAATGATAATACTTACAGTGAAGAAAACAAGTATTTGAACACCTTGCTATTTTGCTATTTCTCCCACTTAGAAGTCATGGAGGGCTCTGGAATTTTCATCGTAGGTGCATGTCCACTGTGAGAGAGA
>JAVQKC010067579.1:0-19403 GCA_036025475.1 Philypnodon macrostomus
TTTTCCTGGGATCTGCTGAAGACACTCCTCCAGTTTGGGGGTTACTGCCCTGAGTGCCCTGATGACCACGGGCACCACTGATGCCTTCACTCTCCAGGCCTTCTCCAGTTCTTCTTTGAGACCCTGGTATTTCTCTAATTTCTCATGTTCATTTTTCCTGATGTTGCCATCACAACAGCTTTCCTCTGTTGTTTGTCCACCACCACAATGTCCGGTTGGTTCGACATTACCATTTTGAATCTGGAAGTCCCACAGGATCTTGGCTCGGTTGTTCTCTACCACCTTGGGATGTGTTTCCCACTTTGACCTTGGAACCTCCAGTCCATATTCTGCACAGATGTTCCTGTACACTATGCCAGCCACTTGGTTATGACGTTCCATGTATGCTTTTCCTGCCAGCATCTTACACCCTGCAGTTATGTGCTGGACTGTTTCAGGGGGCCCTTTGCACACCCTAAACCTTGGATCTTGTCTGGTGTGGTAGATCTGGACCTCTATTGCTCTGGTGCTCAAGGCCTGTTCCTGTGCAGCCATGATGAGTGCCTCTGTGCTGTCTTTCAGTCCAGCTCTTTCTGTGATGTTTCATCCTGGACAGTGGCTCTCACACTCACCAGTCCTCGGCCTCCTTCTTTGCCGCTAGCGTACAGTCTCAGGGTGCTGGATTTGAATGGAACCCTCCATGCATGGTTAAGAGCTTCCGTGTCTTAACATCTGTGGTCTGTAGCTCTTCCTTTGGCCAGCTTATTATTCCTGCAGGGTATCGGATCACACATATATATATATATATATATATATATATATACAATTCCTGAACTTTTGTCTATATTCCCGCCTGTGTTTTAGTCTACAGCATTTTTCACTAAACTAAAACAAGCATTTGGACCAATTTTGTGCATTTGCGTCTGGCTTCCTGCTCTAGACTCCGAGCTGCCATGGCAACAGTCCTTCAACCCACTGCTAGCTCTCAGGGCTGAAATGATAACAATAGGGATTATGGTTTGCTGGCACTCTACTGTCAAACCGTGTCATGTTCTGCATTTATTACACATACAAGAGATAAGTGCTGAACCAATATATCAAATTAAAACAATATTATTAAATGTTGAATTGCCTTAGCATTACTGTCAGTTTTATTTATTCAAATTGGGGGACTGTGTCCCACTTTACATTGGTTTGCACAGCATTTTCATCTCAAAACCAGTATTCCACTAATTGAGGCCATGTGACATTTTGACTCACATTTCAGTCATTGATGAATATTTATTTTCTCTCCATGTTGGCAATTCTGTAGTTAATGTCATAAAAAGAGAACAACAAGGTATACTTTTGAAGCTGACAGTTCATAACTTCATAATTAGAATAATTGAGTTACTGTTTGAGTGTTTGAACATGCCGCACATTGTCCCACTTACATCACTATTGGTCATCTGGTCACACTATTTTCATATGAATTGTAGCCTTGGCCCAAGAATGCACTTCTAAAGCATCCTCCAAATGGGGATGACCTTGAAAGGATAGCCAAAAAATCCACAACCAATCAGCATCAAGCTCATTTTACCCATGTTGAAAATGGATTGCAAATCTTTCAACCCGTGCGGCCCTGATAAAGGCATTGGAGGGGATTTGAAGATTGGTAATAAGAGGAAGTCCCGGCTTAGAACACATTCTATTCACAAATACTTTTCAACACATTGCAATGATACGTGTTGGGGGACTTTCGAAGCAGTGGGTGAAGGCTGCTCAGCTGACAATGGCCACTTTGTGCACATACTAGCTTGGTCCACCTGCTGACAAATCTATAAAAACTACTGGAAGTCACTATAGACTACTCCAGTCAGATCACTAACTGCATTGATTTTCACTGTTGGATTCACTGATGATGTAGAATATGAATGAAGGCTTGGCCTGTTACCTCCATAAACCATAAGTGGCTGTTATATTGTACAATTTGGCACATATCCACACTGTAAGGATCTATATTAATAGACGTTTAGCAGATTAATAAAACAATCTATTATCCATTCACTCCACAGTCATGCCCTTGTTTTCCTGGTATGCTGTCATTGTCGCCACAACTCCCCGGGGGCAGATCAGTTGGACTATACCATGCCAACAACCTCTCAAACCACCACAATAACACAAATCCAGTCATACACCAAACACTAGAGGCAATGTGGGTAAAGTGTCTTGCCCAAAGGCATGTTTCAGAGAAAGAATGGCTTGCTTTAGCCGCTAAGCCACTGTTATTGGTGAGAGACCTTACATTTAGCAGATTACATCTTGAAATTTTAATTTGATCAACAGACTACTGGCTACAATAGTCAGTTAATCAGAGAGCTGAAACAAAGACATGCATACAAAGTCCACTCACACATTCATTCATATGGGAATTTTAGAATAATATCGATATCTTATCTAGGCCCCTTTATAACCACAAGATGGCGACATGCACATGCAACAGTGTTGAGAGAAACACCTAAAGCCTTTTCATGATTGACTTGATGAAAACACATCTGACTTGGTCCTGTGCAATGACTATAATTACCTTTTCTCAGTCTAATGCAGCCTGAAGACATTTACTTTCAATTAAAACTTTGTAAAGGCATGTTAAAAGACATACATACACACACAAACATATTAAGCTCTTAATTCATTTATTTAGAAACAATAATTTCCTTTGTATGTTTGGATGTCACACATTGCACTCTGCAGACTCACTCTAGTGATTCATGTTAATGGCATTGAAAGCTAATCTTGATTTACTCTGGTCTCAAGCTTTACATGCATAATTTATTTGCTGAAATAATTAGTAGCAGCAGCAACAGGCTTCAAGTCATATGAGCTACCACTTTTGGCTCTTTAGATCAAACAAGAAAATTCATACTCTACATATTATTGGCACAAGATGCAAACAAGTGGAAAATTATAAAAAGTATTTATATATACTGGCTATTTATTGTTGGAACTAAAACGTGTAAATGAAAAATTGGTAAGATCCACATGGCTTTATTGGTTTTGGGTTGCGAAAGACAAAAAAAATAATAATACAAAAAAATTAGTCACCTTTTCTGATTAAGCTCATAATAAAACAGACAATTATGAAGGTAGGCTAATGTAACTGTGAAAGTGGCATGCACTGAACTAGTTTATTGTCAGAATTATCCTATTACTATGAACAACAGCAAGCTATTTTCTGCTCAAAGGGAAAACAACTCATGTTTATTCTCACATCCATTTGCATGGGGGGTTTCTGTCAAAATGTACAGTGTTTATAGACCTGTGAAATAAGGAGCTCCAATCTGTCAGTCTACATGATATGTTTTTCAGGACAGAAAATGGCTATTAAATATTTTACAATGAACTGACTAATTTAAGTGTATTTTTAATAACTGTAGGCTACAAGAACATATTCAATAAGTAGGCTTTTATATATTTTAAAAAATTGGTTACACTTACACATAAGCACACAAAATAATATGAACAACGCCTCAATAAAATATGATACGTTTTAAAAGTACGGTATTTTATTCTGAAACGTACCAAAACAGGAAGTTCAATTAGAGGCTCCAGAACAACTGCGCTCTAAACGTTAAAGTTTGGCGTTTAGAAGCTTTAAAACATTAAAAAACAATGTCAGCCAAATCAGCAGAAGTTAATTTAACTGGAGTCAAACAGAGCAAAGGAGTGTGGCTCGTCAAGGTTTGTTTATAGTGTCTGCAAAAGATCAAATTAATACGCGATATATTTGGTCTCAACGTTAGATGCTAATTTAGGTAGTTAGCAGATTTTGAAATCTAACGGCACGTTTTGGAAATAAAAGTGGATTGTGTTATTTATCATTAGCAGACATTTCAATTGAACTTTTTAAAGTTGTATTAGTTTCACGAGGCATTGAAAATGACCATGTCTTTCTACAGGTGCCCAAGTATATGTCACAACAATGGGACAAGGCCTCAGAAAAAGGCGAAGTTGGGAAAATTACAATTGGAAAGTAATAATAACCGGTGTACATCTTGAAATATGTAACCTATGCATAATTTATACTTTGCTCATAATTTTAATGAATATCGACATTTCTATTCTTTTTGAATTCCTGTCAGGAAGCAAGGCAAAACTGAGGTGAGATTTCCTACTGTGATTATAAAGTTAATCAATGTTTCCTGCCCTTTTAGCTCTATTAAGAATGATCTATACACTCCAACCACTAATGTAAATAGCATGATTACTTATTGACTTTTGTGTATATTTCTTAGGTTAGCTTCAAATTGAATGAAGACTTAACAGGACTGGATGCTTTGGGAGAGAAGGACTCATCACTTCAAGTTCCCAGGGATCACCCCTTCACCATGCACTCCGTGGGCGGACAGACCTTGGCCGTCTTTAGCCAGAGTGACGCAGGTACAAGCCAGCCATTTTTTTAAGTGTCAGTTTATGTAAAAGGAAGGACTCCGGAGGTTTGCAATGGACTGACAGTATAGGCCAGACCACTGCAGCGGTGAACCACAGGGCAGCTTTTAATAGCATGTGTAGGTTGACAGTCATCTTGGTTCATCTATAGGAAGTCATCTGGGCGTTACAGCAATGTGGAAACAGGTTTGAAAACATGCTGTTAGGGAAATAGTTTTCAGAAAAATACTGTTTTGTATTCCACTTGAATAAAAACTATTTAACATAAGTGTTATCAGTGGTTGTAGGCTGCTCACATCTTTCAGTCTTGTCATGCTAATCCCAGACAGACTCGGCAATGTTAAGACTAGGTTTGAAGAACTAAACTAAGTGAAAATAGTGACTAACTAGAAGCTGTTAAAATGGTTACTGTGAAAATCCTGGATCCAGACATTGAAAACTGTTGAGCCTTGCTAATTTACTATATAATTTTCAGCATGAAGTAAAATATTCTAAAAGCGTGCAGTTGTTGGATACTTCACTTCATATCTATTCCCTCAAGCCCACTAGATATCTTGGCAGTAAATAAAATGAATTTCATGACCAACTGTCCACCCTAGAGACTTGAATACACATAGCAGAAATTAGTTATCACAATTGAATAGTTATATCATCAGTTATTCTCACAATCTTTGTTTTTTCTTGCTCTTTAGAATATGTAATGTATTATACACGGATTGATGTAAAATTCACGAGTATTGAGTTGTCCATGAGATTGAGATTTATGGAGGATTCTCTCTGCCAGGCATAATGTGTCATAACGCTCTCAGAGCCAAAGGGACTTGCATCAGATCCAGGGCTTACAGTAAAAATAACTTGTGTGTGCTGTGGAAATAAGTGAGTTTTTTGGTATAAACCCACGCCTTAGACATACGGAAATAAACTGCAATTTATATATGTTTTAACAGGATAGTCAAAATTATATATATATAAAAAAAACTTATTTCAGTAAATGGTAAAAAAATAATAAAAAATCAACAGTTGGGAAAACAGAGTCAGTTGTGAATTGTTTGAAAGTTAGGGAGAAGGATGGACGTCTTATAAAATCTGTTTGGATCCTAAAATGCAACCATTAGCAGAATACCTTCAGCCCTTGAAATTACTTTTGGTTCATGCAATTCAATGTGGCCAAACATAAGGCATAAATCTAAATTTCATCAATTATATACAATTTATCAACCCTTCAGTTAATTGCACATTGATTCACATTTACCGTGCACTTAAGCAAAACAGCTTTCCACTGGACTATTTTTTACTTTTACTGGGGGCTGTTCATTAGTTAAAAGGTGCGTGAATACCGTGACGGGAACTTGACTAAAATGTCCACTCTCGTTTGTATTTACTCCCGCATTGGCACTCTGCAGTAATGAATTCACTGCTTTGTATTTTGTTTTTCAACCAGATTCCAAGAGTGCACTTATTGTGAGTTGGCATACAAACAGACATAGGCAAAGCAATATTCAAAATGCTTCCAAGAGAATGAACACAAATGTTTTATGGTGTTGTGGAGTGGTTCGGTGCCAGGCTTGTGATATTGTAGAGTAGTTTTGTAACGGTGAGAGTGACAACGCAATCACTATTATTCTCAGTTACAATGGCCTGTAGCTGCATCTAAACTAGTATTTTTAGTATAATATTTTTAACATTGTAAGCTTAAAATGATCATATTCGGCTACATCATATATATTTTTTGTCTCCTGAAGGGCAATGTTAATTTATGCAGCATAACAAGACAATGATATCCTTCCAACTTTTGGGGACTATTTTTCTTTTTTCCAACACGACTTTGCCCTACAGTGCTTAAGCTATAACTATAAAGACATGATTTGATGTTTTGGTAGAACATGAATGGACCCCATAGAGCCCTGAACCAAACCCCATTGAGAACTTTTCAGATTAACTCATATGGAGATAAGAAGATAGGCCTTTCATCCAACATCCGTGTCTGACCTCATGAATGGTCTAAAGACTAATTGGACACACATTTCCAGCGTGTGTGGAAGCTGTTATAACTGTAAAAGGAGGGCGGAGTTTTAGTAAATATTTCTGCTTAAATTAACTGGTATTGCAATATTCTTCTGGTTCTGTACAAGGCTTTACTTTAAGACTATTCCCTGTAGCTTGAGTCAATACTTAGCCTGTTAGCTTTAGAGATATAGTAGATATGAAACCCATAGCTTCAGGAAAGTGATTTCTAGTATTGATCAAAAGCACAGTGCAAATGTTTTAGGCAGCTTTGAAGACATGCTGTTTGGTATAGCTTTCAGAAATATACATTTTATTAGTTTACAAAATGAAAAGTGAGTGTTCATGAACCACAATATGCTTTCAAAATAGGCTGCTCACATTTTTCTGTCTCTTCATGCTAATCCCAGTGACGTTGGGATCAGGTTTGTGAAGACTAACTAGATGAAACCAATGCACTGGGTTTAAATCACAATAGTAAGATACTGTAAAAAAATCCTGGATTCAGACGGTGCTCCATCATATTTACACCAAAAATTTTCTTTGCATTTTGCCATACAACACAACTGAACAATATGCTTCTCTTTCCTAAAACATATGTCCAGTACTGTAAAGGTTTGATCTATTCACTTTTCTGAATAGACTTTCTTTCAACAGTGTGGTGTTTAGGACCTAATGAAAACCATTGAAAAGCTCTCTCTTCATCAAGTGCAGCCACAAGGTTTATTCTATTGCCGCCCTCGTGCACTTTACATGCACCCACTCTTCAATGTGCATTAATACCTCCCACATGCGATAATGGATTATTCGCTTCTGTAAAGGTTTTTTGAACAGCAACTGGTCAGAACACATATTTCAATTCCATATACTGGAACTATACTCATAATTTTGTCTTTTGTGTCCAGCTCTTCTATAGATGTCTGTAAAAGCCTATTGGAGATGTGGTGGTGGTGGTGGTGTGATAAAATCTGTATTTACCAATGTTTGACTTCACCCCCACTCGCCCACAGAAAGGTGGACTGGATGACACTGGTCTCCCACTCTCTTGGTTCTCTGCTGCATAATCTACGTGTAAATACACAACTGTTTTGACCCCACTGTAGCAAACACGTGAGCACAAGACTCATTGCATTTGTTATACTTAATGTTAACCAAATAGTCCCTTATCATTTACTGTACATGTTGTTTAAAGGAGGTGCAGATGACGCTTACTAAGTTAGGCAAAATAATAAAGGTCAATCTAGTTTAACATTACAATAGTCAATAGTCAATTCTCATCAAGTGCCACCTATTTGCCAGTGGCGCAGTGGGCAACCAGAGTGTCGCTGGTTCACACTTCTGTCAGATTGCCCCATGGCAGCTGTAGCTATACAAGTAGCTTACCATGACCAGTGTATGGAGTGAATGAATAAGAATATGAATCTGGCTTTTTCAGTCCTGAGACCGATCCCGATGTTTGGGCTTTGTGGATTGATTGAAACCTGATACTAATACAAAAACGGCAAAGATGTTTCATTCCTGACTTTGTATTATCAGAAATAAAAAAAACAAAAATATATTACTACTATTAGATGACCCTCAAAATGAAATATAATGTAATTTGCCACATTATGTATCTCATAATTAGGATGAAGTATAATCATTTATATCGGCTTCAGTATTGGCCGTATTTAGCCATCCACCGATCCAGCTTCTGGGCCTCCCTAATTACTACTAGAAGGAGCCCATATACCTCCAGGGGTCAATGTACCCCAGTTCAATGTCAAATGGAAAAGACTGGATATTGTTAGATAAAACTATTTAGCTTGTTATTTGTTGATTTGTAGTCAAGTGTGATGTAGGCAGAATTTTGTAAACTAAGAATAATATGCTTTTCAAGTAGTTTATGAGTTATGTTATAACTGTAAGTTTATCACATAAATTATTTAAGAAATAATCTTGCAAATTGTTATGTCAAAAAAGCAGAGATTTAAAATTCTTAAAAAACTTGAACAATTTAAAATAATGTAAAACACTCTACATCAGTATCTTTCTGTGTAAAAATATGTCATTCAGATGAACTGCCATTAGATTTCCACTTAGATCCTGCCTCATGCCATCGCCTCACCCGCACCAGTCTTATCTAACAAGCTAAGAGAAAAAGAGGTTGCTAATGGTTACGGGCGCTGATTGATATGCACGCAAGCTGTGTCTGACATAGCTTTTGTTTCTGTACATCCACTAGCTACATGTTCCTCTATTATTTTCTCATTCGTTGTTCTGGTTTCTTCTGGCAAAAACCAGGTATTGATTAAGAGGTTGCTAGGAAACAGGCTCAACCACACAAGCTGGTGGAGCGGTACAGGCAGATGTAATGTATCGCAACTGTAGGCTTTGAGACAGTTTTGAGAAGAAACTTTGGAATAATTTGAATGTTTTGAATTATCCCAACAGCTGTTTTTATTTAGTAATGGTCAAGGCAAACATTTCAAAAAACAGAATTACAAAATACAAGTCTAGCTCCCATGAAATCATTCAATATGTGCTGTTTTTATACTAGTATAAACCAATTACATTTATTTTTTTTAAGCTGTTGGTCAACTTGCATATGTGATTTTGCTTGATAAATATTCTTAATGGACACAAACAAATCAATGTAATTAACAAAGAAAGTCCTTCCTGGCGGCTGCTTTTCTTCCAAGGGTACTCACAGAGTAGTCATGGATACTTTGAACGCCCTTCCTCTCACAATCTTCTACTGTGGTATCTTCTTGACATTCTTCGTGTAACAAAAATTAAGCATAACATTATGATCATTGACCGGTGAAGAGAGAGTATTTCTTCATCATAGCCCCTGCTGGTGGATTTGGATATTTAAAGCAAGTAAAAATTTTTTGTCAAAGTTGATGTGTTAGAAGCAGAGAAAATGTAGCCTGGCATACCATACTGTTTTTCAAAAGTGAAGGGTCTGGTCCCCTGCTCATAGTGAATAATTTTTGCCGATAGACCAATCTGGAGCCTTTTACAAGCCACATCTGTGCATGTTTTGTTGGTCGTGTCCTATACAAACTTTGCTAACGTGACTTCCTTTTTAACAACAAGCTGTGTGCATGAATATGTGGGATTTTAGCATTTCTGAAGGGTTTACTACACATTGGTAAACTCCGCCCATGAAATTGAATGCAATCAATGAAAGACCAGACTTACATCTTTGTATACAATCGGAAAAAGTTAGTTGTGGCGGCCCAGGCTGGGGAAAAGGACAGGTTGGTGCAAGTTTGACTAGGGACAAATTGTGTTTGCTATAACAGGACGGAGCATCTCAAAAACTGCCTGATCAGAATTTGTCCAAGAAAGAAACATTGGTGAACTGGTGACAGGTGCAAGAGGACAGTGAAGGCTGGCCCATGTTAACCTTGCCCTGTAAGCTGGATTCTTGTGAGATTTGTTGTTTTCTATAGTGCTGCTATATTTTTTACAAAAACATAAAAAAAAAAAAAAATCACACAACGATCATTTATTAAATTAATTCACTAATTTCCTTGTTTCCTTGTCATATCAGGTGGAGTTCCTCTTTTTTCTGACATTTTCTTCTGGAGCAGTACCAGATCGATATGTAGCAGAATCTGAATAGCAAAGTGCTACACACTGATCTGGCTTTTTCCAGGTTAGGCCCATGTTGTTCTGATAAAAAGTGTCAGAATACACTCAGGCTTACTTTAAAATTTTGAATAAAACAAAACTTACGACTAAATGAAGACGAATACACAGTAGTTTTAAATATATGTATTTAGTCACAGCACATTTTCATTCAAGGCTCCAATTGGAAAGGGTTAGTTATTGCGATATATATATATTTCGATTTTTGCCATATGAATATTGCATTTGGTGATATTGCGATAATGATAATTTTACGATATATTGTGCTGCCCTAGAATAAATATTTGTTTTTATGCTTTGACAGTTTTTTAAGATCACTTCATTTAGAACATAAACTTAATTTATGTTTTCCATTTTCATTGTAATATTCTATTTTCACACTCAGTTGTCTGGTGGCATGCATGGTGCCTATTGTAGGTGGACTATTGAAGATTTTTTGTATGCTGATTTCAGAAGTGTGCCTCCTGAACCGCTGACTGAGAGTCTAAAGAGGAACAACTCTCGACTGGATTCCTCTCAAAACAGCTTCAGACGACACTACAAACGCACTCCATTCTTCATTTGCACGATACAGCTGCCCACAGACTGAAAAGAAATGAAATAGAAATTCATAGATACAACAAGTGTTTTTAGGGTGACTGAGGATGTGACAAAATGATTCGACCTCAACATCTCTGAACAATATAAGCTGAGGGAAATTGTAAGCTATCACATTAGGGTAGACCTGTTTTAGTTCTTTTAGTCTTTATACTTTGCTCTAAAAATTGTATCTGTTGTCTGAATGCTGACACCTCTAACAATTTTAGGATGAGGGAAATTGGCTGTCATTGAGTTATATTTAAGACTTTGTTGATTGTCAGGTTTAGACTCAATTCTGATTTAGTTCTAGTTAATTGGCTGTTTATCAGGTTTAGTCCCAATTCATGGGGTTTGATCTATTTGAGTTTTGTTTAGAAGTCCTGGTTTTACCTGCTTTAGCCTTATGTCATTGTGAGTTTCGTAGACTTTGTCTAAACGTTTCTATTTTCTCTCTGGGTAGTTGTCCTTGGATTACTATATATCTATATCTATATTTATATTTATATCTATATCTCTCTATATATTCATATATATTTGCAGTTTCTTCATTGCACAGAAGTTAGTTGCTTGTGGCTGCACTGACGTCACATATTTGAGCCTAATTTCAGACAGACTTGTGCTGTTGTTGGAGCTCAAACCTCTGGGGCCCAGTCACTGTCAGAGCAGCCCAGCCTGTCAGCTCTTCCCTGTGTGCTGCTGTCTTCAAGCTTCAGTGAAGTCTTGTCTGCAGAAGGGAGTCTGATATGGTAATGTGATATTTAGATGTGTTTTGTGTACCATTAACCCAGTCAAAACTAATCTGAAGGGTAGGACCTTTTCTGTTGTATTTAAAGGGAGAAGTGTTATCTTCTAATTTTATACATTGTATGTAAAAATGAAAAGAATGGTCTTATAGGTTTTACTGTCAAGAAGTTTGACAATGTTCAAGTGAAAGTTTTGGCTAAAAAAAGGTTGGTTGAAAAGACATGCAGGGTGCGACTTTCATTTGTTTTATCGCCTACATTCTTAACGTAATATATTTATGAAAAATAATGAACATTTCAAGACTTTATAAATAAAAACTTCATATAAATGTTATTGTCAAGGTTTTTAACCACGTTCAATGATATTCAAGTGGATAGAAAGAGGACTGTCTTTGGGCAAGACACGTCATCCTTCTTGCCATGTGTTGGTGTAATTATGACGGTGTAGTTGGTAGAGGCCATTGGTGTTTCATCAGTGCTGTGTTTCTATCAGTCTGTCCCAGGGCAGCTGGGGTGGCAGAGGTAGCTTACCAGCCTTAGTTGTGAAGCTTTGGATGCCTTGAAAAACAGTATTAAATCAAATCCACACGGTTTGTCAACATTTTATCATTGACTTAAAAAAATAGACATTGGCTCTTCTTTTTTTCTGGTGAAATGCGATTAGATTTGCATTAGATAAAAAGGATGTTGTTATTGGCTGGATGTATGTGGTATCTTCGAAGAATAAAAATGTTAATCTCAAATAAAGTTACAGAGTGCCTGGTACAGAGATGAAACAGGGCATGGTAAATGTTGAATTGACCTTTATCTTCAGAGCTTAAGGTTAACTCTTATGAATTATCCATCTGCTAATGCTTTTCTCTCTTTCATATCAGAAGGTAGTTCATGTTATACAGTATATCAACCTTGACATTTACATGGCTTTTTTGTTATAAATATAGTTATATAATCATAGCTGTGTTGGTTAAATTCCTTTTTTTATTATTAATATATTCCTACAAAATAGTTTGATCAACATTTTTACTTTTTATTCTGATTATACTCACTTTAGGTTGTGTACCTGGCAATTAATCTAACCTACTAAGCTACCAAACTACCATTATGACTATCCATCAGTGTTTGACAGAAGAACACATTCATACATGGGGCAAGGTGGGTTAAGTGTCTTGCCCAGGAGCACAATGACAGTATGCGCTCAGGCTGGGATTTGAACCGGCTACTTGAACCAGCGACCCTCTGGTTGCTTACCCACCGCGCCACTGCCGCCCCGCCTATATTTTCTAGGTAATGGCCTGAATGCAATGCATGGTTGTCTGTGCCACAGCTTTCTACCATCGTGTAAAAAAAGGTCATTTTGTGATTGTAATAATATTCGTTTTTAAATGCCACTTTATGTCACAGAATGTAGATGGCCATTTATGTCCAGCATGTAACCCTCTCATGTTATGTAAAAGCAGTTAGAAAGCAATCTATGAATAAATTGAAATAATTTTCTTCTAGCTTCCAGGACTTTTTCAAGGTCTTTGAGTATTTGCCCACAGCCCATTGAAGAGCCACAAGCTGAGTTTATCAATTTTCCCTGAATTTTGAGATGATGGATTTGTAAGGATTTGCTCACATTTGACACATACATTAAACATTCCACATTAGATCAGTGCACACTTTTACTGGAAACTGGATATTGGCTTTTAATTACTTGAGTGTGTCTCATAACATGGGTCACAACCTCCATATGCTTTTTTTGCTTTCAAGAGTATGTCTGTAGAAAAATAATTTAGTGTTGCGTGGGTGGGACTTAATCATCAGCGACAAAACTTTCCTCTAAAAGCTGTTTCACACATAAATTGTGTGGCTTTCAACAAAGAGTGTACCATAATTTAGCCCATTTCCTGGCTTTATAGTCAGTCACTAATCAACTGTTTATATTAACACTAATAGTTTTTTTATGTGGTGTTTAGTTTCTTTTTCAGCTGTGAGTGGAAATGATTGCATTAACTATGGGCCTTAGGTGGGGTACATCCTAGATCAAAGCTTCACTGTGGGTCGCCAGGTGACATCTAAAACCTATTTCAACCAGGTGGCTCTGAGATCGCCCAGTCTAAATTCCACAGAGAGCCTAAATAGCCGCATCCAATCATATTTTGAGCGGGGCTTATGTAATCATACAAGGTTCTCACCTGAGCAAAGGGGTCATAACAGAACCACACCAAAGTAGGCTATTTATTCAGATGCGTGTGTCGATAACACTGGGTAAAGTAGTTGACAGCTAGTGTTCTGAGTCGAATCTAACCGCGATGTCCCGGGCTATAGCTGCGCTCTTGAGTTCCTTCCAGACTTTGTCCTAAATCCTTAACATGTCACAGGCTGCGGATCCTGCTCTTTATCAGCATATTTTAGCGTCTATAGGCTTTTAGCTCTTTATGAAGCGCTTGTATCTAGAGCTGCGTGCTGCAGTGGCACTCGCTTATTAAGATTGACAGCTTAAATCAACTCGTGTGTGGACCAGAGTGCAAACACAGCCAGCTTACAATGTTAGGCATAGTAAATTATACTACTCATGCACTATATTGGGCTGGTGTATACAAAACATACAACCAACTTTACTAGAATGTTCACAACATTATTGTACCTGTACACACTGAAGAATTCTTCTGTCATGTTATGAATTCAAATATATATAAATAGACCTGTATTAGTGTTTGTCAGGAAGACCATTGGGTGGTGGGGGTTTGGTCATAAAATCCACTGGTAAAATTAGGGGTCCCTTGAGGAAAAAAAAGAAAAAAGGGAACCGCTGTTCTAGATAATGGCCACTAAGTTGCAGGGCTGACACAGGCACATTATTCACGATGATGTTCATTCATTTCACCTAGAGCAATTCAGGCTGGGTTGTTTCTCCACGCTGCTCTAACGCGCTGGAGCGATGGCTGGAACTCAGAGCCGCGTGTGGTGACACACTGTCTGGAGCAGTGCTGGAGCCTCACTGCTGCTGGCTGCATCGCCCCTTGTTTATGTTTTAAAATAATGTGGATAATGAACTTATTTTGGCCTTCAACAAGAATTATAGCATGCCCTTGACTCATGGGGAGTACAGGGATTCAAAATATTCTATTTTACTAACTTTGTTTGGTCACGTGATCTTTGTTTTTTACTCGTGTAATGAGGGATTAGCAAGAGAGAGAGCTATAAAGTATTCAGTGACTATATACTTAGATTTAGGTTCAAATATAGACATAAATACATGTTCTCTATGTATTTTGAATGAGTACAGCGCTGCTTTCGCTTGTGGCAAGCAGAAAAATTCAGGGAGGGTTAAAATGTTCAAAATGCGGCCTGCTCACTGCTTGCAGGAGCAGCGTGGAGGACGACAACAATCTGCTAAGCAGGTTGCTGAAAGGAAATTCAGCGAGCCGCCCCTCCTATCGGCGTTCAAAAGGCATCCAGTGCTTCCCCAGCCTAACGCATGCATATCCTTGGATGCTGGGAGGCAGATGTCGAGAACCTTACAATAACACAGGAAGGACATGACACTGAGAAGACCATAATGTTGCTGAAGAGACTAATTATCTATTTTTAGTTTATCTTAAATAACCGGAACCAGCAAACGGGAGACTATATATATTAAATGGGAGTGGTGTAAATGTAAGGACCTCTGAGCAGACTGTAGTGTGTGTTGTGTCAAAGCGTGTTGATTATCACATTCAGCATGACCGTGAAGAGAGACTTGGCTTAGGCCTCGATGCTGCTCAGCTGGAGCTTCCCTGTGGCCTCCAAACTGACATATGCAACAGTTAGACATTATACTGTAGACTAGTCTAAATATCATTTGGTCTTCTCCTTCATAGAGACAGTACAGAAAGATATACAACCAACTTTTCAACATTGCTATTGGATGCTTTGTTTGTATCATTGTAAAATTAGGGTTAAGTTCAGACATCCATATAAACAAGACAGCACTAAATTAAGGTAGCAATAGGCAAAGTAAGAACAAAATGTGACAATGACAATATGTGCATGGTAGCAGAGCGATCAGCCCTTTAATGCTCATGTCTTCTTTTGTGTTACTGTGGGTTATCTCTGGCTTACTCCCAACATCCAAAGACATGCATGTGTAAGGAGAATTGGTTATTGCCCCTAGTAAAAAATGTGTGTTTGTGTATTGGGCTGGGAATCACAGGGTGCCTCACGATTCGATTCAATACAATACGATACACGATACATGGCTCACGAAATCGATAATGTCATAATATGGTGATACTCGATATATTGCACATGATAACCTATAATATATAACTTCAACTGTTTTTAAACTGTATAAAATTGGACAGTTAATTTAATCTGTATCTCAAAAACAAGTCTACTTTACAAAATGTATGTACTGCCTGATTTCAATTTTGTGAAATAAATTAATTCCAATATTTTGATACAGTATTGATAATTTATAACACCGCAAAGTGTATTACCGGTATGTCTCTATATCAGCCTTGCGACTAAGGCCATAGTAGCTGCCATTGGCTTAATGGCAATCAGCAGAAGAGCATGAAAGAAAATAAACAAAACAGATACCTTCTTTGTTTGAGAGAAAAATGTGAAATATTTCTGTCCTTTTCTCATCGTCATCATATCATCAGCTTCTGTTTCTTTTTCCCTTTCTTTTTGGAGTCAAAAGACAAAAATCTAAGGTATGTTAATAATTTTCTGGCATCAGCATTAGCACCAACAGGCAGTACACAAGTCTGCATGAAAGAGCCAAGAGTCTGCCCAGCAACGGGTGAAATAATGGTAAAGTAATGTTGATAGTAGTGACTCTACAATGATCTTGTCCAACTGTTATGCTTTTGGAGATGTTTTTTAAAATGAATTTTCCATTTTTATTTTATTTTATAGAGATTCAGCCTACAATGTTGCCAGTGGTAACGAGGGCAAACAGTACTGTACAGAAAGTAGACATTTTGATATTAGATTCAGAATTTCTTTTTCAGGGGAGTCATGGCCCCAGTGTGGAAACGTATACATGTTTTTAGTGGTAGGGGAAACCAGAGAGCCTGGAGGAAACCTTTGTAGGCATGGGGAGAACATGCAAACTCCACACGTCTACCCAGTTCAGGAATTGAACCCTGGACCCTCTTGCTGTGAGGCAAGAGTACTAACCACTGAGTCACCATGCCACCAAGAACCAGGGATCTTTTAGTTCTATGGTAAATGCTTAATCCACTGAACATTGCTACTAAAAAAGACATTGCTGATTATTCACATTGCAGCCCCATACCCAAATTAAGTGAATATAGGCTACAACCTCTCTGGCTGGAAAAAGTAAGGCAGAATAAAATAGTAAAAGTTTTGTTTTGTATTGGCTTCTGGCTTCCTTCCTTCTCCTACCATTACAATGAATTGGTGAATCTAACAAAAATGGTGCTTGTAAATCTAACCTAAGTGTCCCAACACTTGAAACCCACATTGTGAGAGCTACATTCTGCTGTAAGGACACCTGGAAATAAAACCAATATAAAGAGGATTTATGTGGCTATTTTCAAATGAGCAGCTGATCATTGTACTAGACCTGGCACTAAATTGTGATAGGATGGCTTTGGGCTGACATTTGTGGCCTTTACAAAGCACCCAATCTAATTAAATAGTAAATTTGTGCCTGGTGAATTAATGGAAAAGTTGGGCCGCTGGAAGGGTTTGGACAAAGTCTGCTGTAAAGGTTTAAAAGCTGTATTTAAAATCATGGTTTATAGTGTTCCATAGTAAAAGGTCTATAGTGTATTTAGGCATTTGAATGTCTAATGGTAGCCATACCCCCTGGGTGCGCTGTCACTCCACAGCTTTTTGATGAGGTGTTGGAGCTGCTAATAACCAACATGGCAGTCATCATTAAAGATTCATGAAAACGATGTGCAATTAAAGGGTGGGGTTGATGTGGTTCACAAGAATACTGTGTGGTTTAGGTCAAAGATGGGGTTTGCTGTATGTGCTATAGGAATGCAGTGAAATGAAACTGTAGCTGTTGAATAGTCAATTACTATTTCAGATTACTTTACAGTATATGCTTATTTGGACTGTACTCAAAAACTCATTTTGAAATCTTTCCGCCCTGGGACCCAGTTAAAAAATGATAATTTTCTCCCAAAACACTGGATCCGTGTGGACGTAATGCCTAAGCGATAAAATACCTTTGCAGATATGCCTGAACTTGAGCCCAATACTGTTTTTTTTTTGTTATATTTGGCCCTATTTTGCAATCATAGCTTACATAATGGTTTTTGCAGTGATTTGGCAAATATTTTCAAAGTTAAACATAAATTTATATTAGCTCTTCTCTGTGATATAGATACCATTTAGTCTTCTAGTGCAGCGGTAAATTCTCTAAAGTCATATAATCATATCATGTATGGCCCTATCTTGTACAGTTTTTGGACAAATTTCTGCTGGAAAGATTTGATTGTTCACCACAATGAATTTACATATAACCAGACTGCATAGTGGTGCCTACCTCTCTCTACCTCTACCTCTCTCTGCACAGCTTTTTGATGAGGTGTCACAGCTGCTAATAATATAAGCAACATGACCAACAAGTTTTCAATGTATTTGATATACATTATACTTCTTGTAGATTTGTATTGTGGTTGTGAGCAGGGTTCTTAGTATGAGGTGGTCCTGATGTCAGAGTGTGTGGGGGGGAGTGACTCATTGGGCCGGTGCAGGCTCTGGTTTGACGACAGTAGCTTCTGGAGCAGATGGTTTGAGTCTTTGTGGAGGGGGCGCAAACACGTTACAGTGAGAAGTGCTGCTCATTCAGCCACCACCATTATTGTTGCCCCCCACCCCCCACGAGCACCAAGACAAGAGATATGGCAAATAAATACATTCCTTTTGAAAGATTTTGTACATTGAAAATCTATATTGAATTGTAATTATCCTCCCACGCGTTCCTACAAATGGATCTCCAATGCTTTGCTTAAAATAGTGTGAATTACAAACCAGGAAAGTACTCCGGTGGCATCATCCAATCCTACAATGCCTGCCTTTATACGCCTATATGTTACTCAACATTATGAAATGCATATTGATTTAGGAGTAAATCCGATATAATCTATTTCTTTTATGGATTTTGACCAGAGATCTTCTAGTCCTATATACATCTCTAGTAATAAAGACTAATCATTTGGTTTATTTAGTTAATCACTTTTGACACTCAGAATCCATTTTGAACCATTAACTATAGACCGGACCTGGTTTTTACACTCACCATTTCTGACAAAAAAACCCTAAAGCTTTTAACTAGCATTGCTTGGTGGTGACACACATCTGTGCAGGGAAATAAAATGAGGTCTCTCTTCAGGGAGGTAGAGGGTGACTGTCCTACTTTTAAAATACCAGCGTCTACTCTGGACTGTAGCTGTGAGGGTCCCCAAAGATTTGAGCAGGTGTAAAACTGCAGTGTGCCAAAGCAGAGCCAGTCCATCTAGCTGTCATTATATACAGCACTGTACGCATAATGTACTCAAAATAAGTCTAACCTTCATTCATCACAAAATGCAAAGTGAGAAAGAAATTGTAAATTTTTGTTGTTGGTGCAATGTGGATCGTCATCTGAGTGCTGGATTTTACAGCCCATTGCCTTGGCTTCATCTTCACCTGGTGCACTATATTAGCATGGGATTAGCATGAAGTGATAGAGATGTGTGCAGCCTACAGCCCATGCTGAAATGGTGAGAAGAACCTACCTGTCCTTTAAAAAGTGAATATTTGAAATCAAATTATTGGATTTATATATTTCTTCTGAAAGTTCACTTACAATTGTGTAAACTAATGAAAGAAAGAACCTGCCTAAATAGAGCATTTTCATTCTTATCTGTGTGTGTTGATGATCCCCATTCATTATGCCGCATTAACTATAGGTTTTCATGGGTAATTATATCGGCGAAAACAGCGTGTCGCCGATATTATGGAATCACGTCGGTGCGCGTCCGCGTCCGCAGATCCTAGCTGTGAACGCGATAACTCAAAAACGAATTGCCGGATCAT
>JAVQKC010067605.1:0-15498 GCA_036025475.1 Philypnodon macrostomus
TGTAGTAATGTACTGTAGTAATGTACTATAGTAATGTACTGTAATAATGTACTATAGTAATGTACTATAGTAATGTACTGTAGTAATGTAATAATGTACTGTGGTAATATACTGTAGTAATGTACTGTAGTAATGTACTGTGGTAATGTACTCTAGTAATGTACTGTGGTACTGTACTGTGGTCATGAACTGTGGTAATGTACTGTGGTCTTGTACTGTGGTAATGTACTGTAGTATTGTACTGTGGTAATGTACTGTGGTCATGTACTGTAGTAATGTACTACAGTAATGTACTGTGGTAATGTACTGTAGTAATGTACTACAGAAATGTACTGTAGTATTGTACTGTGGTAATGTACTGTAGTAATGTACTGTGGTCATGTACTGTGGTCATGTACTGTAGTAATGTACTGTGGTAATGTACTATAGTAATGTATTGTAGTAATGTACTGTGGTGTACTACAGTAATGTACTGTAGTAATGTACTATAGTAATGTACTGTAATAATGTACTATAGTAATGTACTGTAGTAATGTACTATATTAATGTACTGTAATAATGTACTATAGTAATGTACTATAGTAATGTACTGTAGTAATGTACTGTAGTAATGTACTGTAGTAATGTACTGTGGTTATGTACTGTGGTAATGTACTGTGGTCATGTACTGTAGTAATGTACTGTAGTAATGTACAGTAGTAATGTACTATAGTAATGCACTGTAATAATGTACTCTAGTAATGTACTGTAGTAATGTACTGTAGTAATGTACTGTAGTAATATACTGTGATGTGATCATGACCTATTCCTTTCTTATGTTGTTTCTGTGACCTGCCTATAGGGACTACAGATGCAAATTGGCTATTATCTATTGCTGTCTGAATAGATGTTCATTAATGTGCACCATCCCATCAAATAAAGAAATTACAAATGACATTAAAAGGCATTGTTTTCATCAAGAGCAAGATTCATCTATAAACCACCCTATAAGTTATGCCAAAAATTGAGGTAAACAATTCTTCTCTGCTCCTGCAAAAAACACAGAGAAACATTGTTGCTACCTCCATTTAACAACATATCTGATTGGAGAAGATGTGTGTTTGGCTGTGAAGGTGTCAAGGCTTTGTACAAAGTACAAAAAGTTTTTGATGTTGTATTAAATTGTGTGAATTGTAACCAGAATGTATCCAAAATAGACTGTGAAATGTGCAAAAAAAAAAAAAAAAAGCCCTTCCACATAATCTTTGTCCACTAGGGGTGCTAATGACTATAGTCCTAATAAAATCCAACATGGCCGCCAGACATTGTATTGGAGTAATCCAACAGCATTGTTCTTGGCAATATACAGTATAAATGTGTGTTAGACTGCACAGCATTTTTAAGCTCTAATACAGTGTCCCTCAAATTGAGTTCCAGTTTTTTTATTCATGCCAGAGCAAACATTTGATGTATACAATCATTGATTCATTAATAATGTCTATCCATGCCCATGAATTGGTATGATGTCAGATTTTAAATGGACTCTCAGCAACAAACTACCTCTGAAGCTGGCAGTGTATAGGTTAGATGTGCTGAATGACAATGTTTGTTTATTTGGTTGTGACTGTCCACTGTGTCCCACATACTCCCAATTAAACAGCCTTTATGTTCCACACTTATAAACTAATTACCCTAGCATGATTTCCTCACACATGCATACCTCCTATGTCATAAAATCAAATACCCTGAACATTTAAATTAAAGGGATTAGGGAGGGTCATTATGAAATGCATTTTTGAAATATTACTCAGAATTCCCTGTCTCGTAGAACACTATTAATTAGGCGTACTGAAAAGAAATGAAACATTCATAAACCTGGAACTCTTTGGGGCCTAAAATAATCAACCAATAATAGAACAGGCTACCTAGTCTATTATTGGTTGATCTAAGTAGTTTTCTCTCTTATTGGTTCAACTTCTGCATGGATCAGGAAGTGATGAGGAAGTGTGCTGTGCTAGTGTAGACATAAGCTCTGGTGCTAACAAGTTGCACAATGTCTGAGAAGAACTCTGAAGCATGAATCTGCAAAAGCAATACTAGCTTCTATGAAGAGGCGAGGAGGTGAAGGAGAAAAGAATAAAACTGAGTTGTTCAGGATGGATTTTTCTGTTGTATTCAGAGATTACCTCAGATCTTGTTACATGTTCTCTAACTCCCTGGTCTCTCACGCGCTCCTAATTTCATTCCTCTCCACTTTCTCGGATCAAACTTTTCCCAGATTTCCCGAGCCCGCAGGCACCCCCCCTTCTTTTTTCGCCTCGGACGTCTTCCATTCCCTGATTCCCCCCTTTCTCTACAAGCTTAAATGTCTACTCAATATGCTTTAATGCCTGCTCTTTAGAACCGGGGAGCACTCCATCACTTTTATACACCTTTATATAACACACTGTTAACTAGCAATGCCTTCTGGAACAGCTTGTCTTGCAGCTGGAAGGTGGTATGATGGAAATAGCTGTTCTACATTCACAACGAGACAGTAAAACGGAGACTGGGGGGCCCTGTCTATATCCCTCACCTATGAATATGCATGAATCACAGTGTCATGACATGCTCTGTAATTGGCACCAACATTAGTAATGACACCAGCCGTATCAAGCCCCTGCATATTCATGTGCCGGGGCGATATTTTTTTCCCTTCCGAGTGTGGAAATGTATTCGGGGAAGCTGCAGGTGTCCCCAGTGCCACAATCAATTGCCGGCTGGATCGAGCCCCACTGAAAGAAATCAGACAGAGCATTAGTTTCTTTGCCAATCTGCTTTGATTAATCATATATCTACATTAGAAGAGGACGAGGGGACGCTAAGTAGTGCAAAGTGGATATCGTTCTAACGGTTATGAATGCAGACCTTTAGGACTCCGATATACCATGTCACAGGATAGGGTTGAAATGTATTGGGTAAACTGCAACTATTTCTTTCTGTCCTGGTTCCAACCCCTTCACCCCCAATTTTCAATCAAATTGAGCTAGGTAACCTTACTGAAAATTGAATGTTTATTGGGCTTTGTATTCGATTAAATGTGTCAAAATAGTAAATGGTTGTTGTCAGTGTTTACCTGCAAGTGTGAGTCCTGTGACAAACTGGCCACTGTTCATGGTTTAACCCACCTAAAGCCCATAGTTGCGTGGTTAGGGTCCAATCCAACAAACCTGAAATGCATGTTTATAACTAGTAAATGTCAACTATACACATGCTGTTTACAAAAAAAGAAAAGACTACTCGGTTGAAGTTGAAGCCACAATGTTTACAGCAAACAATTTCTTGAAGCAGCTTGCAAACTAGAGCAAGTTGCTCATGGGCTGATCTGATTACACCGTGTTGCTGACGTTTGAGGACCATCATTCTGGTTGTTGATCGTAAGCAGGTTTTAACTGGTTCTTACAACAATAATGCATAAGATTCATTTAGCCCTTTTGTTGGCATTCAAAACTCTCCACAGTCTGACACTGGTGGCGGTAGTTGGCCTGCGACACCTACTGACTGGGCACGGCAAATGTTGCAAGATGAGGAAATGCCTTTGTAGAGGTTTCTGTTGAAGTAGACACAGCCAGTGCTAAAATACCCACTTTTCTGGTATTATCTCCAGTTATAACTGTATGTTCACCAAGAGTCATCTTAGCCAATATTATTAGATTCTGCCCTACATGATTTTTCATTTTTGCCAGATTTTGTGTTGCAACTGTTTTCTCAAAGGCAAGAAAAAAAATATTTTGCACCATTTATGAATTTCAAGCATGGCTCCTTACGTACAAAAAACAAAATCATTGAGAACAAACAATGAATTTTGCCTACATTAATTTAGAATTGTGTCTTACTGCTGAGGCTAAAATAAAAAAATATATTTTTTAAGTTAATGGCTTGAGCTAATGTGAGTTAAAACTTTCTTAACAATAAAATTGATAGAGTAACGTCATTTCAATTATGACCAAAATAATCGTGAGCTGCCTTAGTTGATCATATTGTGCATATATTTAGCAGACAGTGTCAGTTTCTTTTCTGTGTTGGAATTTGCCCCATTTCGGCTCCACTCAAGTGTCTCTGGATGAAGAGGGACTTGGATGAAGCTTTGCCCTAATCTGAAGGCTTTCTCCACTAAGTCTGTGGATGGGAAGAGCTCCAAGAGTCTAAAAGGCTCTCGGAGAAAGATTGTTTACCAGAAAGGCCCATATGAAGGTGCTCATGTTATCAAGAAACAATAAGTCAGATAAGGAGCAGCTAAGTGATAAGTTGGTGAAGTGTGGTTCTTGGCCCGAGTTTTCTTTGTTCTATTTCCTGAATCCTTTGAGTTCACAGCAAAACAAAGCAGCCTGGCATTTCACTAATTCTCTCATTTGAAAATATGCACTGTAGGTGGAGAAAGAAGGTAAACCAAGAATTATTGAATGTGATGGAACCTAAACCACCGCCAGTCAAACCCAGTATTTACTCTAATAGACAACACAGCCACAAATCAAAATGTCTCTAGTGTCAGGTGACTGGAGCCTATCCCAACAACTATGGGCCTTTGGCGGGTTACGCCCTGGACAGTGGCTAGAGAACACGGATGCACATTTTTTCGCTAGGGTTATTTAGATTCTGCTCTGCATGTCTTTGGGTGGTGCCAGAGTATCAAGAGAGAGGGAGAGAACCAACAGTGACACAGAGAGGACAAACAGACACCACCAGGAGAGATTGGA
This sequence comes from Philypnodon macrostomus, assembly GCA_036025475.1. Lineage (NCBI taxonomy): Eukaryota > Metazoa > Chordata > Actinopteri > Gobiiformes > Eleotridae > Philypnodon > Philypnodon macrostomus. The sequence goes on from JAVQKC010067605.1 coordinate 4,716, forward strand.
GTTGGCCCCCCAGAGTATTGAACCCACAACCTCCTTCCTAAGAACTAACCATGCACTCCAGGCACTATAATCATTCATTATATATATTTAGGGTAAAACTAAGTTATACATAAAGATGTTCTATTCAGTTCTCTGACATATTTGAGTTGGTTTGGCATTGGTTTGATTTTTGAGCATATGATTGATTGAACACTTCAAAAAAGGGTACCGCTGCAGCATATGGATAACGGAGCTGCCACCAAAAAATGGATACAAATAGTGGCTTCTTTGGATAGAGCCTTTACTCTTGAACTAGAATGTCCAGGGTTTGAGTTCATGTAAGGCCACTATATCAATATCCCATTGCACGATAGGGCCAGTGCTTCTAGTTCCAATATGCTACCAATATGTACACACTGAAAAAAGTTGTTCAAAAGCATTGCTCGACTTACAAATTGTACCAAAAATCCTTCATGGTCTCAGTTGACTTCAGTAGATTAGTCCAACCTAATGATGTGTATTCAATTCACATGGAGTATTTCAAATTTCCAGATGCTGTATTTTTTCCATTGGCTTATTGCAAAAAATACTTCTATCAGCTTTAATCTACACATTCCAGATCAGAGGTGGGCAATATTTATTTTTTCCGATGGCCACATTGGGACTGTTGTGCAGGGCCAATAACCTGCATTTTCTCTTTGTTGCCATCAGTAACATGATGCATAAATTTGAATTGTGCCTTTATATGTCCTCAGAATTAGAACTTATACAGTAGTTTCTATGATGTGTTCATTATTGTTTTACCAAGCTTTCTGCAGGCCAGACATGGACTGGCCAATGGCCGCATGTGGAGATTGTATTTGAGATTTCTTAAATTGTATCAATGTGAAATAGTCCATTTGAGTTAAATGCACATATTTAGTTGGACTGATTTAGTGAAGTAAACTGAGACAGTGAAATTATTTTCATGTGAATGTTGCTCTTATTGTGCAGTTAAGTTTCTAAGCTGATACTGTTACAGAAGTTTGATATTGCACCATCATATGCAATAATATAGATACAAATATGTAATTATTGCCCAACAACAGTCATATATAAATATTATAAATCATGGGAGTGATGTCTGTAGTAAATCAAGTCCCATTTCAAACTGTTTCTTTTGTCATTTCTTTGTTGTTCACTTAAGAACACAATTAGTCAACTTTGTTTACATACAGCTAAGTGCACTGTGCTCCGTGCCACATGCGGATTTTGATTAATCTCAAAGACAATATTTTGAAAGGAGTGGAATGTAAATAGGAGCTTGATGTATTGTTTTTTATGGCTTGATGCCGTGTGACAGCTCTGTCACTGAGAATGCATGGCTTCCTTTTCCCCTAAATCCATCACAAGAAATATAAAGACATATGCATAATAATGACACACATTTATTAATGTGCAGTGTCCCCCGCAGTCATGTGACAATGAAATGGATGACTGCTTTTCTATGGCGTGACGGCGATGATGCTATAGGAGCCGGGATGGCAAGCAGCGGCCAGTGAACAGGTATGAGGTTGGTGATAGGAGACAGTGGTTTGATATGTTCATCATTAGCGGGTCATGCCTCACATGTTCAGTGTAGAGCAGCTGCCTGTATCTCCTTTCATTCAGTGATGTGAGGCCGACAGCTCCGGTCTTCTACCGCTGTGAATGTGTTCCGCTTAACCCCATATGCTAATGTCAATAACTCGGCTAATTATTACAGGGAAGATATGAGAATTTATATTAACTTTTTAAATAATGCTTTGTGTGACCTCCAACTTCATTTCAATGGTATCAGTTCACGATGAGTAAGCTTCCATGATTACACAGATCCTGTTCTGCGCTGTCTTTAGCTGGCTTAGATTCATGCATGTATATGTTTTTCAGTATTCAAAGTGCTTTAGACCGTGGAATATGTTGACTCTGTGTAGTGAATTTAAATATCTTCAAAATGTTATAACTCATGATCTGACAGATGATAAAATCTATAGTGATGCCCTATATGCACAGGCCAATATGCTCATCTGTAGGTTTGGTGCATGGATAGATGGGGTAAAAAAAAGTCACTGTACAGTACTCCATTATATGTACAGTAGCACACAAAAATTTTAATTCACATGAAATTTACTCTGAAGCTATCACGTCTCTGTCACGTCAGCCGTCAAAACTCCATGAAAGTCAATGGGTCCGTTTACACCAGCTCCATGAGAGCTGTGATTACCAAACATTAGGTCTGGCCCCATAAGTTGCTAAAGGTTTGTATTCGGGTTGGCAAAAATTCACACAGCACAATAGCCATAAATAAATAAATAAACTATGAGTGAATGTTCTTCCATAGAACATTTACTCCAGTAGCCATTGAAGACAATTCTTCCAGTTTTGGTTCTTTCTATTGAAGTGACTAGTAAACACAATACAGCTTCTTCATGGGAAGTCATTCCAGCATTCAGAGAATTTTTACAGTGGTCTTGTGTTCAACCACAAATGGCCATTGCATAATCCCATTTCCATTGTGAGAGCTGCTTCTTCCAACTCTGCGGACTCTCCACTCTGAAGGACTGAGCAGCACGATGTTTGAGACGAGGCTTTGGTCCAATAAAAGAAACAGATGATTCTTTTGTTCGGTAGAATAAGTGTGGACATCCTCTTGTGGTTACTATTATACTTACTGAATCAATGTATGTGGCTGGTCGGGGCATCTTTTATGTGATTAACCATGTATTTATTAAGGTTGTTTAATAGTCATGTTGAGTTTAAAGCTCTTTCTGTAATCCCTATTTTTTCTTTTTAAAAGCAGATTATACGGGCCAACTGGGACAGTAAAGACGATTTCAGAAAATCAAAATGAAGTCATTCCAAATATCTAATCAACAAATATGGCAGTAACTCAATACATGTATGGGCATAATCCATGGTCGAGACAAACCTGCTGAAGTTCAAACCGAGCATGGGAAAGAAGAGAAGGGTGATTTAAGTGACTTTACAACATGCATTAGTAGTTGGTGCCTGATGGATATTTCAGAGAATGGTCCAAAAAAGAAAAAAATATCCAGTGAGTCAAATTTCAGCGGGAAAATTGTCAAATAAAGCAGGTTGGTCTCGAGCATATCTACATGATTAAGTGCTTTTGACTTCAATCGTCGCCAGGATTCGGCCCCTGTCCATGGTGTGCCCCACCTAAAGACCTTAGTAGCTTGGATGTTAAAACAGCAACACATTTAGCAAAATACTGGCAAAGTAGTAGTGCAGGAACATTTAGCATATAACTTATGTTCATTGATAACTTTAACCATGACAGGGTTTATCTTAATTTAATTTAATGACTTTTTACATGTTTTTGAGATTTGTTGCTGGTATCAAATCCAAAATAAGCTTTTCCTTCATAAAATGTAGATTTCTGCACACTTTTAATGTTGTTCATGGTCTACTGTAAAAACACACCATTTTATAATTTTTGTAGTAGTTTGTTTACATTTTATAACTTTTTACAGTAGCATGTCTTCCCACTGTGGGGTCAGCTCATTGTTGTTACGGCCCATTGGTCCCACAGCCCAATGTTTTTATGTTTCGTTGAGATTTTAGCAAATTAGGTCCATTGGTCCCACAGCACATTGGGCCCACGTTTCTTAGAAATCTTTGAAAACTAGGCCCAATGGTCCCACAGGCCAGGGTTAGAGGTTAGGGGTTACAAATGTGGAAATAGTGGGCTGTGGGACCAATGGGCCCAATTTCCAAAAAAGAAAATGTTAGAGATGTGGGGCCATTGGGCTGTGGGACCAATGGGCCTAATGTTGGGGAAAGAATGTTAGAAATGTGGAACCAATGGGCCGTGGGAACAATGGGCTGTGGGACCAGTGGGCCGTGGGACAAATGGTAATCTCCCGCAACTGTATATTGTTGTATTGTAATGAAGATGTGCTCAGAATAGTAGTTGTTCTAAACACACACATTCTGTTTACTCACAGCTTCAAATAATGCAGCATTTAGAAGTGATGGAATATGTATCGCCTCACAATATTGTCTGGGAAACTTGCATATGTGAATGGGATCTAAATATTTGGGACAATAAGTATCTAAGCGTTGATGTGTTTTTTCTTGGCGCCAAACTGGCCCGGTGCGCGTAGCCCATTTCTCATCGGGCCTTGCTTGGTGGAGGGGTCCGATCTGTACAGAAAGCCATCGCCAAATCGGATTAGGAACAGGTAAATGCTTCATTTTTTCTCGCCGCCTGACACTTATCCGCCCAATTCCTGGTCCCTCTGGTCATATTGCTTTATTTACCCCCGCTGTTCATTTTTCATTCACGCACAGCACTGACATGTTTGTCTTGAATGACTGCCTGCCTGGGATTCTCACAACTACTTTTTAAGACAACTTTGCACATGGCTGCTTTTATCCCACAGTCAATCCAATGTGAATGATTTTGAGGTAATGTGAGGGGGAAATATGTGAATCATTTTAGGTGAATTTCAACAGGTTTTGGATGCTGTGTAAGCAAATAAAAACAGAATGCAATGATCTGTAGATCTCATTAAAGTACATTCTTTCACAATAGCTTTGACAATCAAGGTATTCGAGGAACTATTTTGGACAGGCAACACATGGCTGTATAAGTAAGTAGTTACAAAACGGCAACTAATGGGGTTAATTGGCAACAAGTTAAATTAATTAAAATGACAATTGAATTGACAGTATTGCTTACTATTCTAGCTTTTGTGGCCTTGTTTTTGAGATGTGTTGCTACTGTCAAAATTAGCTAAATTTTTTATCAATTAGTAACATAGATTTAGATTAGGTTTACAAAACTTATAGTAGGTCCTTATATTATATATAATTATATTGTAGGTCACATATAAGACCTGAGTCCCTCACTTAGCCACACCAGACCTCTGTAGCCACACCTGCCCTGGAACGGACTGATAATGACACTAACATAGACAAAAAGGGGTGACACTTATCCACCCATATTGCTTTCTTTATCCCCCCTGTGCATTTTTCATTCACACAAAGCACTGACATGTTTGTCTTGAATAACTGGGAACTACTTTTTAAGACAACTTTGCTTTGCCGCTATAGAGAATTCATTCAATTTCAACAGGTTTTGGATGCTGTCTAAGTGAATAAAAACAGATTGGAATAATCTGCAGATTCCATAAAAATATGTTTTCCCCACTATGACTAATAGCTTTAATAAGGGTGGTATAGCAACACAATTGTGTGTATTATGTAGCCCAACAAAACAGTCAAATGTTTGGACTAGAGCAACACAAGGACGGACTGGGAGAGACAATTATACACGTTTCATTCATGCACAGCACTCACATGTTTGTCTTGAATGTTTCCCTGCTTGGCATTGCAGTACTTTTAAAGACAACATTGCACAAGGCTTAATCAGATTAATGAGCTTAATTGATTATTGAAATAATAATCATCTAATTTAGTAATTGATAATCATTAACTGGAGTATACAGACTCTAGAATATTAATTATTTCTCTGTAAATATGCTCTAGCCAGAAGTCCTTAGGTGGCATAGCTTTCCTATTTACACAGCGTTCAATATGCAATGATTAATCAATTGATCAAAAAAATAAATAAAAAAATAAAATAGTGGACAGATTAATGGATTATCAGTGTCATTAGTATCAGCCCTAGTCTTTGTTACCCCAGCAACACATCTCAATATGGCAACAAAAAAGATGGTGGTAAAAAAATCAACTAATTAGCTGATCTAGAATTGGTTAGGGAACACAGTAATGTATAATAGTGTATGTGCAATATGCTGCTATTTATAAACACTGCTCACTGTTGCAGATAGATTTTTCATTCTCCATCTCCTGTTTTCTCAAATTAATGTAATTATACAATATTGTATATTGCTTGGGCATCCAATGGGCTTTTCACTTCCATGCATTAATCATTCACTCGACAGTCACAAACTGGTGGTGGTATTGTACCTCTTTAGCCACACCTGCCGGGGATAGACTGACATTCACAGAAACATTTAGGTATCTTGGTCAAGGGCACAATACCAGTATGAACCAGGCAGGTAACCGTTAACCATCTGTGAACAACTTGCGCAAACTCAACTACTTTTAAGACCACTTTGCTCAGCCCAACTTTTCATCCTATAGTGAATTAAAATCAGAATTATTTCACCGTAATATGTGGGAATAAAGTGCACTTCTTGGCTTTTTTTTTTTCAAAGGAGTTGTTTAAGGCGAGTCGGTTCAATTCTAAATGTCACCTTTTCCCGAGTATTTGAGAAATCTCATTATTCCTTGCCGGTGTTTTCTTTAGAGGAGCCTTATTTTGCGATCCGAGCGAACATGCTAGGGTCCTGAGGTGAGGGGAACAGACCAATTAGTGCTGCTTTGAAGGAACCAAGTGCCCAGTCAGCAGCTTCACTGGGACGGGCTGGAGCTGGTAAAACATGTGTTGTGGCAAGGCTACAAAACAAATAGAATTTCACTTTCTGTCGTAGTAGGATTCAGTAATGTTGTCAGGTGGGCTTAATAATGATATTAAAAGGGCATCAGTGACATTGAGAAAGATAATGTTTTGATGTTAAATTATTCTTAAAGGATTTTAGAAGCACTGTAAGGTATGGCAGTAACACTTTTAGAAGTCATCTATTGCTATGATAATGCATGCTACATACAATAGCTAATTACATTCACGGCAGGCCAAATACCTAACAAACAGATAGCATTGTTGTGTGCAGATGCATACAATTTGGGCACAACAGTTCATTTATCAGTTATCAGTGATTAACGGCCAAATAATCCACAATACAAGAGTTCTACAATTCAGGTTTAGCTCAGTCGGTAGAGCTTGCGGCCCATATACAGAGTTTGAAATGCTTGAATTCAGCTCACAACTGTTTGCTGAATGTCACTCCCCAGTCATGGTATGTAGTCTCCACTATCATAGAGACTACATACCACTACATAAGAGAAGAGGAAGAAATACATATACTAGTCACATAAAAGTCAGGGATATTTGACTGAATATGCATTATGTCTTCCACATTACTATCACAGGTTCTATTTAAATACACTACTTTATCATGTAGCATCACTGTTGCAAAAACATTTTCATAAAATTCAACTGAAAGTCAGATATCCTTTTTTTCTTTTTACTTTATTGACAGGAAACCAGAGAGAATTGAGTTTTGGCTGAATTTAAAGAATGCTTCAAAAATACACCATGACCTATAAATGACTATCATCTGGTTCTACTTTCATGGCATGCTTTAATATCTCTGCGTCATGAACATTTTCACCCAAAATATTCTCAGAAGCTATCCTTCTACAATCAATATTTACTTTTGTGTAAAAGAACAATCATGATGCAACAGAGCTTTTCTCACTCACTCGCACTCAAATTCTTTCTAATTGGGAGGGGAGCCTGAGGGCCACAAAAAAATTCTCTGTGGGCAGCATTTGGGCCTTGGGCCAAAATTTGGACACCTCAGCTCTATATTATTTATCCCAGCATAAGAATGTTTGGAATGGACAGAAAAAGTAAGTAAACTGATTGGGTTGATTATCAACAAGTCTAGTTTCTAAGTGGCTGCATTATTCATTTACTCCACAGTCACACGCTAGTGGTGGTAAGATATACTTTGTAGTGACAGCTTCCCAGGGGCAGACTGATGGAGATGTGGCAGCCATATGACAACTTTTTGGTTTTTGAAAATGTTCATGCCACAGTGAAATTATTACAGCATATCATCACAGTAGGGTATTTAAGAAGAAGTAGGCGATAGTCATTAACAGGTTATGGTACATTTTTGAATCATTCATAAAAGTCAGTTATTCCTAATGTTTTTGTAATAAAGAATGATGACAAAAAGTAAAAAGAAAAAAGCATATTCAGAGCTTGAAATGCTCAGCCCGGCGTTGTGAGTTTGAATCCAGCTCACAGCAGTTTGCCGAATGTCACTCCTTGCTCTTCTTCCTGATTTCCTGTCAATAAAGTAAAAAAAAAAACCTGTGGAAGTTATATTGCATATATGGAGAATTCTGTAATGTCACCCAAAAGTCAAATCTTCGTAACTTTTTGTGACTAGTATATGTATATATTTCTTATTCTCTTGACCCTTTTCGACTTTGTTCTTTCCTATCATCTCCTCAGAATCAGAAGGCAGAGAGTGCAGACAGAGGAGTGGATGTGAGTGGTAGTAAACTTTAGCCCCGTGCCCCCTCCCTCAGTGTGCTGTAGCCTGCCCCGTGGCCCCCCCCCTCCCTCGGCGAGCTGTAGTGATGGAGCGCCCCTCACAACCGGCTGAACCGTGGGCCTGATTTGATTGGTACAGCAGCAGAATCATAAGCTTTAATTGCAGCTGACATTTGGAGCTCCTCTCTGGTATTTAAAGCGGTGTACAGGTGTGGCTCATTACAGAGGGGGAGTCGAGGTGGGCTCATGAGAAGTCTTAACTCATCTCAGCGCCTGTCACTGCTCCGGGACCCCCCACCTCACCCAGCCGGGACCACCTCCTTCACTCACACGGCCATATCTGACCCACCCATCATCACTCAAAGCAGGGTTCATGGCTTTTTTACTGAGAGCTCCAGGTTAGAACTTAGCAAATGCTAAATGATTAATTTGTTTTCAAAAGTAAGGTGAAGTCCGTAAGTTTCTTAAATGAAAAATTGTAAAAAAAATTGTAAAAAATAAAAAAAACACATGCTTTATGATGTTCTATGACGTAAAGTAAGTAATCTGTCATAATTATTTGTTTTTAACTTTAGTCCCTCCCCTGGCCTCTAGAGCAACATCAAATCAGAGTTTGTGGGTTACCTCTTTGACCAATAGTAGTTGGGTTTTGCTTTAGTCCCTCCCCTGGCCTCTACAGACAATAGACGACCTACTTTACATCATCAGATAGTACATTTTACCCATTTTTGATTTGAACATTTTATAATTTTCTTTTTTGCTGGATTCTCAAAGACTCTTTACAACTGCATTTTTCATTCACTCCAGTCACACACTCCAGTCAAACATTTTTCACCATTGTTGTTTCTAAACCACCACCAAACACCAATCATACAACCACATTCATAAATAGGCAATGTTGTTTAAGTGTCTTGCCCAGGGGCACAACAGCCCTCTGGTTTTAGGACAATCATGCTACTACTGAGCCACGATGCCACCACATATTAAATATTATGTTTATCAAGGTTCTCAAAGTGCTTTGCAACTGAACCCATTATTCATTCACATGATGTACGGACTGACAGAGATGTGGGGACTATGCTGTCTCTATGTTTTCCAACCATCACTTAACACACAACAACAATCAGGAATAGGAACCTGAAACACTCTATCTGCTTTTGACCCAAGCAGAGATTTACTGATGTGTTAGTCTCTTAGTTAGTTAAGCACTGAAATGGACAGCGACAGAGTTGCAACGTGCGTTTGAATAGACTAATCCTCCAGCTAGGTACATCTTGACAAAGATCCTGGCTCAAGATCTGGAGATGTGTCCCCAGGATTCAAGGATGGGTCAAATGCAGAGGAAAAATTGCTCCATGGGGTCAAGAAAGTATTCCTTAAAGGTGTAGTTCCTAAAAAAAAAAAAAAAATCCTTAAATTGGCCTTTCTGACCCCTTTCGTCTATAGTCTGTAGAGGCCAGGGGAGGGACTAAAGTAAAACTCCACTATTGGTCAAAATGGTAACCTACAAAGTCTAATTTGATGTTGCTGTAGAGGTCAGGGGAGGGACTAAAGTTTAATAAAAAATGATGACAGATTGCCTACTTTACATTAAAGAACAGGGTCAGATAAAGCATTTTTAAAATTATTTCTAAAACCATTACCCATTCCCAACTGCTGATTTAATTATTATATTAATTCTGACTGCTCGTACTTAGGTAAGCGGCCGATTGTTTATTAAGAGCTAGAGTCTGTGCAGCGTCATGTGTGCCCAATGCTATGCACACTAACATGAGAATCTCTTTGTTAATGTTAAAAACTGTGGCACTTATCACAGCTGGAGGGGCCTGCAGCAATCAAATGGTAAAAATCTTAAGCCATACTTTCAGCTTTAGCAATTTCCAGCAAAACTTGTTTTTTTCCCTCCATCTTATAAGAGGAAATTGTGTGAGATTTTCTTTTTTAGATCTGACATTTAGAACAGATAATTAGTCTGCAGGAATGACAGATTTCTTAAATGGTCTTACCAAATATAACAGGTGTGGAGCTGGATTATTGCCTGTGCGTTTGGTTGCATATAGCCTTTTACATTTAGACCAGAGTGTTCATTTGATGTTAGGACTATATACTGTACATTATTAGGGCTTTTTGTTGTTGAGATTATGTATTTTCACCCCCATTGGCTGGCAACAACACTTACAGCTTCACTACCTGATTTTGTTAAAAAAATCAAAAAAATAAAAGAAAATACGTTTGAATGAATCCACACTCCCTTGTACACATTCACAAACAGAAGTGTGACAATAAAGAGCAGCGGTCTGGAGTTCGGCTCTGTGAATAAACTGTGAATTTTGAATTAAAACATCCGCTCTCTCACATTGTTCCTGATAGATTCTAGGTCTTGATACATAAACAATGTTTGAACAAATCAGAGGGCTTCTGTCCTGTGGAAGAGTGTGACTGGTTAAACATATCCTTCCCTCCCTTCAAAACAAAACCCCTTCTAAACTAGGCCTGTGCTGTCGTCCCCGACAGCAAGGTGTATATCGGCGAAAACGGCCCCATACATCTGCCCCGTACGTCTGCCCCGTACGTCTGCCCCATACGTCTGCCCCGTACGTCGCC
>JAVQKC010067661.1:0-18375 GCA_036025475.1 Philypnodon macrostomus
TTATCGCGTTCACAGCTAGGATCTGCGGACGCGGACGCGGACGCGGACGCGGACGCGGACGCGCACCGACGTGATTCCATAATATCGGCGACACGCTGTTTTCGCCGATATAATTAATAATAAATGTGCTGCAGTGCATTATTTTATGCTCTGTCATTTTTACTATAACATTTTAACTATAATGTGTTCATATTAATGCAAATAAGTACAATATTAGGTATTATGATGAATATGGGCTTGGATGTTTTGAATTTCCATTGGGATCAATAATATGTCTACGTGTAATCAAGTCTGTTTCCAGATTTACTCAAAGCAATCTTGCAGAGCTCAATTGATACTCTTTCTCTGTTACTGTGACTCCTCCCTCCCTGCTGCCCCATAGAAAACACATGCATCACAGTCTGTTGCTGTTACCTGTGGTGTGGTCCAAAGAGTGGATCCCTGTCCCAGCAGTGGACACCGGCTCACTGGGTTTGAACAGCCCGCCTGCAGTGGTGTTAGTGGGAGGTTTGGGATCAGAGACAAAAAGTCCTCCTGAAGTTTTCTGCGCCTCCATAACTGACCCTACACCAGTGTGTCCCATTGTGGTCTGGAAAGGGGGCAACCCAGTACCTCCGAGGCCAGACTGTGAGAAACCTGAACAAAATGAAAGAAGAGGAAACCAACAAATGCATTATAAACATCTCTCTTTTTATTTTGTACAGTTTTACATATGAACAGACAGTTTATATAATAGTGTCATAGGGATAGCACAATAGGTGGTCCTTTATATTTGGCAATAAAATATATTCTAATCTGGCAACATCATTAAGTTGTGATACAGTGCATTCATTTATGCTCTGCTCTTCACTGTCATTTTTAACAATGCCAGTGTTCATATTAATAAAATGGGAAAATAAAAAGTATTACCGGTAAGTATTATGATGAACACTGGATTGAATGTACATTGAATTTGTAGTTAAAATGGCTATGATCTCTTGATACAAATCTTGATACAAATCTTGACATAATCGAAATCGTGATCTTGGCTTAATAATATTGTGATACTATATTTCTACCATATCACCCACCACTATTTCATTCTTCATCTTATTCCAGTCAGAGGTCTAAGGAGGCTGAAGCCTATCCCAGGAACTATGGGCAGACATAAGGCAGACACCCTGGACAGTGGACTAGCATGCTCTCTCTCTTTCTCCCTCTCTCTCTCTCTCTCTCTCTCGCTCTCTCTCTCACTCTCTCTCCCCTCTCCCTCTCTCTCTCTCTTTCATACATTCATTCATTCTAGCTTAATAATTTAAATTTCCTTTAGGATCGCTATAATGTAATCTAATCCAATACAAGAAAAAAAAACGGACAGAATATCGAATGTGAAAATGGAGGAAAAAGAGGTAAACCTAAGAATGAGTCAGGCATGCTGCTGTCCTTCATCTTGTTGGGGCTCCACTGACCTGTCATACCCCCCATACCTCCCATCATCGGACCTGGGAGGGACAAGCACACAAAAAACAGAGAAAACATAAACACAATGAGACAGATACAATAGAAAAAACCTGGTTATACATAAGGTTAAGTAAGTTGACATTCCCTGATCCCTCACCAGTCAGGTAGTCCGAGCTAAAGGCAGGCTGTCCTGGAGGGTCTTGGCGTCCCCCAGTGGACATCATGGAGGACATCATTCCTGGACCTACAAAAGAGGACATGATATAGCTATAGTAAGACTAGATTCACTGGTCTTTGGCCTAGAAAAAGTTCCAATAATGAATCATGAATATATATTATTCATATGTTGTGGATGATCAGCAGAACATACAGTACATAGATGGCTGGTAAGTAGGAAATTCATTAGTGAAATATACATTGTCTAAAAAACACAGCCCTAAACCTGCTCCTGTCTGTCCTTATCATTCTATCCTTCCAGAGCCTCAATGTCTAAATCTTTTGACAGTAAAACATCCAGACACAACACGTCGCTGCCAGGCTATTACCATGGTAACACCAAAAAGAGGATGACAGCATCTGTGGTTCCCAGGGCAACGCTGGCACCAGCTGATGAGACTTAAGCATCAATGGACATGTGCCAGACTCTCTAAGAGTTTATAAACACTGATAGATAAAGGCATCTGATACTTAGTACTAGAGTTTATATTGACATTCTACATCTTGTTTGCGAGTGTGATTTGTATACTATATATGCACTTGGTATTGTGGTAGCAATAAAAGAATTTCATAGTACTTTAATTCTCTCAAGCTGAATTAAATATGCAATGCCTCATATAAACAAGACAGATGTTGTATATGTGTGTATGTATGTTTTATGAGCAAACTGCATTGTCTTTGCAATAATATTACTACTTACATTATAAAACCTGTGTCTCTGTGTTGTAGTTAGGTGATTGTTTCTTTGTAAAAGCTCTCACATGGTTTACTTAATTGCTTCTATAAAAGTATTCATGGCTGTTTATTTTTAGTGCACTGCGTATATCAGTGGAATAGTGAATGTTCTAAATGATTAAGACTTTTACTGCGACTTGGTGAACTGAGAGTTTCCAAGGTTATTGTTGCTGTGTGTCAGCACGAGACTAGATACATAGAGATACTTTCCTTGTTATTATCAGCTTTTCAGCCTATTTGTTATGATTAGTTAAGTATATGAATTAATATGAATTAAGTGTATATTGTGCAGGTAGGGCTTAGATCTTCATGAAAAACCAAACAGACAAACTTAGCTATTCCTCCCAGTGACAGCAGCCAGTGTCAAGCCTTTGGGTCTTTTCTGCATCAGTGGTGTCAAAAACCCCTTAACCACAGAGCTTGGGGTTTAAAGCAAAAAAAAATCACAGTTTGCAAGATTTTTGAAATGTCTGATGGAAATAGCATAGGGCGTTTTCTGATGACAATAATATTTACGCAATTAGTAGAAAGGTATGTATTATATTAATATATTTACAGTATACTCTAGTACTCTACTACGACAGGCTGCAGAAACTCTTTTGTAACTTCACAAAATGTAATTTATTTAAAGCTCAAAGAGCTCATTGTCTGCTGTGGTTTGAGACTCACTTAAGTGCATTTGTGGTGGGCACCATACAGCAAGAGTAGAGGAAATACTACCAGGCCACACAAAGATGGCAGCCTCAACTTTGTGTAGGGCAGTTGCATGCCCTCTGCTTCTAATAACTTTATGAATATTACATATGCTATATAGCTTTAGTATTTAGCTCTATGTACCAACGATGAACAAGTGTCAAAATGCTAAGTCACAAATCTATATGACAAAATACTAGCACAAGCCAAAACAAGAGACAGCTTAAAACCGATTCATATGTTTTACAGTATACAGCTGCTGTAAGTGTAAGTCAACAGAAAAGATACATTACTGAAATGTGTTGTTCTTATAGGATTCATTTGTTCCAGGTGTGTGGGTATATACACTACAGGCCCTTGTCAATTGGATACATTATGCATCTTATTGCCACTGAATTACATGTGGCTCCCATGGGAGGTAGCATTGCGTCTACAGGAGATTACAGTTGGATATTACAGTTCAAGGTTTAGTTAATGATGCCATCTGTTGTCAAGGTTACAGTAACAGTTTGTATGTTGTTGAGCTCAATCCCAGGCAAGTTTGTTTACTGCATATTACATTAGTCAACTTTCCATTTAGCTAATGACCTATCATCTTCATATGTGGAGGCAAAACAACAAAAAAATCAAATCAATGTGATCAAAATGGTGATATGCTTGTTTAATTGATATTTACCACATACAAATAACAGATTTAATCAAATTTGGCCATTACAACTCTCGAATGGCCTGAACTTGTCCATATATGTTTTTGTAATAGAAAACTAGACTAAACACACAGGGGTCACATTTTACTCAACAGTGCAGTAATAATAGGGTAATAGTGTGGTAATAAACAGATAATAAACAAGTTATAATATAGTAATTATGGTTAACTATGTAACTTTTTGTATAACCAGGTACTTATGGTTATGGTTATACTAAGAAATGTAAAAATTTAATGTATAACTACTAAATTATTACCATTCTATTACCATATTATCACAGTGCTGTCAAGTAGGAAGTGGTATCCTAATAAAAATATAGGCCCATAACAATAAAAAATATAACCAAAGTTCTTTTATAGGTAGAAACGATAGATATAAACATACATTTAGTGACACTCGTTTTACTGATAGGTGACACAGAAGGTCACATAATAACCCCACATCAGCACTTCTGTTCTTATGGCGTCTAAACAGTGCCTAAAACACAACACTGTATCTCAGATTTGCTTGTATCATCAGTCTGAGCTGTACTAGAAGTGCTGTAAAAGCTCCTCTTGCATCATATTCCCTTTTACACATCTGCTTAGCCCAGCACACATACATGTCTAAATTACTGGCACTGACAGCTACGTAAGGTAAGTGCTGCAGTCACATGTCTCTGCGGCGTCCGGGAGCAGCTCACCCCCAGAGGGCAGCCCATGCACCACGAGCCACAGTGGTACATACAGAGCACCTGGATATACTCACACTCTCTCTGTCTCTCGTTTATCACTATCATGTATATGTAAGAGCACTAGCACAATGCAGAAGAGGAGTTTTCACAGCTCAGCAAATTCAAAACTCGTGGGTTCACAATCCTAAAAACAGACACAACTTTAAGCATAGGGAGAATTCGGTTTGTGTTGTCTATGCAAAATTATCCACCATCACAATAACTAGGGATGCAGCAATATGACATTTCTTGGCCGATATTGACGCCAATATTTCAAATACCAATTTGGCCGATACCTGCTTTAAATGTATTAATGAATGTATTAATCCATAAAGGTTATTTTGATTGCATTTTGTTAAACCCTAAATATTAGAACAGATTAACATCAGACATATGTACAGGCCGATACCATAAGTTAGAGCCGATATATCTGTCATCACAAAAAACTAACCTTTGTCCTGCAATTATTTGTTGTCTTTCTTGGATATGCTAACACATAAAAACACAAATGTTGGAATACTTATACAGAACATCACAGCATAAATGGAGATCAATAAATCCACTTGCTAAATAGTTATTCTAACATGCATCCATCCAAACACTATCCAAACAATATGTGCATGATACTATTGTTTCTGAATATGCAACTTCTCACCCACATGCTGCACCATTAGCATTTTAAAATTGCATGTCTGACCATTTACTGATACTGTATGTAAATGTCAAAAGCCCCCGGTAAAACATCTGCTGTAAAGTATCACACAAACCTCCATATGGCTCACAGTTCTGCATATACCCATCTCTGTGTGTCTCTCTTCTGCAGCCTGAAGTCATGGAAATGCATTTGTGGATCATGATCATATTATCAGACACTATGAGATGACAGGCACATGCTGTACCAACACAGATTAAAAATACAAGTTTCCAGCACTGCCGGATATGTCATATGTAGTTAGTGATGTAGATATGAAATCAATCAACACCAGCTACCATTAAAAAGTGAGTCACTGCCTAGTTGTCACAGCTTATTAATGAGCCGTCTTCACTAAGTCTGATGTATAGATTAGTATGTACACTTTACTATTTCAATTAACTGCTGAATTTCCCATTTGGAGTGTATGCTTGTCAATTTGGGGGCACAATTAAGAACAGAATAATCAATAAAGATGATTGACTTGAGTCCCAAGCATTTGTTTAAGCCCCAGATTTATTGGAAGAACGGTAAAATCCAGCTTTACAGATCCAGATCTCAAACATCATGTTTTATTAAAGCATTGTTTGATGCCGTGATAAATAACATATCTGATTATAACAACTTAATATCCCTTCACACACTTAATAAGAGTCTTTAGTTAAGAAGAATTAAGTAGAAACTTGTGCCTATGGCTGCTTTTGTCCCTCTGAGCTTCTGTAGGCTTGAGTAAGCAGTGGTGAATCCTGATTGACAGAATATTTTCTGACATGATGTTGTTTACATGGCATACATAAAATCACTCTAAGCCACTAATAACGTAAAGACAACTGGCTAACCAATATATCCTTCCCGTGTGTTGAACTCCCTTAAGCACTGAACAGTAGTATATCACACAATGAGACAGCTCAACATACAACTCCCTGCACAGAGCTTTGCCTCTGACTTCAGGCTCACAGTGTGTGGGGCAGTAGTAAAGGCCAGCTCAGCACTGTGTCTCGGCTGACATAGCGTTACAATGATAAAGGACTGGTGGATTTCTGTCTAGTACAGGTCTGAGTAGTACTTTCTATGAATTCAACCTGGACGTCACAAAGGCTCATTAATAGGTACTTAAGTGGCACTTAATATATTTTTTTTAAAAGCATAGAATCTTTGCCTAAACCAGGGCTAAGCAGTGGTCCACACGTCAAATGAATTCAATTCCTCCACAAGAACAGGACTAAAACAGGAACAAAACAGGCAGGGAATTAATTCAAGGACTTTTGACCTGTCTATAGATTAGTTAAACCTCCATAATCAAATGTAGTGTAAGTTCCAGTTGTTGTTCTTGTTGACTTGTAGACTTACCTGTCTTGGGGTCCTTTCCGTCCAGTAGAGGTCGGTAGTCACTTTTGGTCACAGTTTCTCCGACCTTGTCATCAAAGGTCTCTTTCTCCAGAGTGGACATGAAGTCTCTCTTGAGCAGAGCCTCAGCAGGAGCCCCACTTGGAACACCCCCTCCACCCCCTCCCAGAGCGTCACGCAGGCTCAGGTCCATCGCTTTGTACCTACACAGACAAAAAACAAACATTATAAATTATAATTGGGCCTTTAGTCCATACAGTAAGATGTCCGAAGATCAATCAAGCTGGGTTTGAGTTAGGCTTATTTTGGTTAATTAAAAGAAAGCTTAACCCTAACCTGGTCTGCAAATGAGCTATGAGCTAGATGACCTATGGACATGGCATTCATTACGTTTAAAACTGTAATATATAGCCATGGCCATGGCTTGCCCTCTCCAGGTTTGAGGAGAGTCCCTGCCTCAGGTGGAGGAGTTCAAGTATCTTGGGGTCTTGTTCACGAGTGAGGGAAGAATGGCGCGTGAGATTGACAGGCGGATCGGTGCAGCCTCTGCAGTGATGCGGTCATTGTACCGGTCTGTCGTGGTGAAGAAGGAGCTGAGCCGAAAGGCAAAGCTCTCGATTTACCGGTCAATCTACGTTCCAACTCTCACCTATGGTCATGAGCTTTGGGTCATGACCGAAAGGACAAGATCTCGGATACAAGCGGCCGAAATGAGTTTTCTCCGACGGGTGGCTGGGCGCTCCCTTAGAGATAGGGTGAGAAGCTCAGTCACTCGGGAGGAGCTCGGAGTAGAGCCGCTGCTCCTCCACATCGAGAGGAGTCAGCTGAGGTGGCTTGGGCATCTGTTTCGGATGCCCCTTGGA
Organism: Philypnodon macrostomus; assembly: GCA_036025475.1. NCBI lineage: Eukaryota > Metazoa > Chordata > Actinopteri > Gobiiformes > Eleotridae > Philypnodon > Philypnodon macrostomus. Next base: position 7,405 of record JAVQKC010067661.1, read on the forward strand.
CGCCTCCCCTGGGAGGTGTTCCAGGCAAGTCCCACCGGAAGGAGGCCCCGGGGAAGACCAAGGACACGCTGGGGGGACTATGTCTCTCGGCTGGCCCGGGAATGCCTCGGGATTCCTCCGGAGGAGCTGGAGGAAGTGTCTGGGGAGAGGGAAGTCTGGGAGTCCTTGCTTAGACTGCTGCCTCCGCGACCCGGCCCCGGATAAGCGGAAGAAGATGGATGGATGCAATATTTGTCATAAAAATCGAATGTCTTATAAAATCGTGCATCCTTACTGGAGCAAAATTACTTTAAACCAGAAATGTTGGATTAAAGTAGGTATTATTGCCAAAATCTAAGCAATAGTTTCCTGTGTCATTCCTGATGTCATCCAAATCCATTACAGACAGCTTACAGACGGACAGACGGACAAATGCTACTGATAACGTTACCTCTTGGCGCTCATCTGAATCAAGTTTAAACAAGCTCTGAACTAGGGGCGGGCGATATGGTAAATATACTGTATATGATGTTTGATTTGTTGACGTTGTATTTTTACACAGAAGATACTGCTATTAGTGTCTTCATAAAAACTACAAAAACTTCAAATTCATGTACATCCAATCCAATGTTCATCTTAAAACTTAATACTATTTCTTTGTATTTATTGGCTGGCATTGTTACAGTAAAAATGATTGTGAAGAGCAGAGCATAAATGAATCCACTGTATTCAACCATTTTTCCAGATTATCACAAGATAATGGTTTATTGGTACAATGTTTAATGTAATGTCCTCCTGCTCTTACTTTGTACCTCAAATAAAACCCAAAAAATAAAATAAATAATAATTGTTTATCACCACGCCCCTAGTCTGAACATAAACAGTACCAGGATTTAACTAGTTTCAAGTTTATTTGTCATATGCACGTTCAACACAGGGTCAAAAAATGCAATGAAATGCTTTGGATCGGAAGAACCGTTAGACTCGCTAAGATACTCATGAAGTACTAATAGCATGCAGTAATAGTATATGGTAAGAAAAAAGTGATAAGTAACAATATAATAAACATATAATAAAAAGTACAATAAAAAAAAATGCAAAGGTGCAGTAGGATTAAATAAGGTGTGAGTAGAGTATTTCACAGGTGGTAAAATACTAGAATGTAGTCAGGTTAAAAGTAGTACCATTAGTACCAGAAAGTGCCTAAGTGCCTCCAGTGATACCTGAACCACTGTGTCAAAAGGAATCACCTGTAAACCATTTGGTTGGTGGAGTTCTCGTCAAACGCGTAGTCAAAGCGAAACGTCTGGTTCTCCAGGAAACGAGTCAGGTCGACTTTCTGTTTGGGCTCGTGCACCATAACCACGTCTTTACTCGGGATCGTGATGACGTCTAAGTCCTTCATCGACAGCTCTGAAGAGACACGGTATAGATTCAGTCAACAGTATGGCTGTACGATTCAATATTTGTTAACCATGTTGCAATAGTTTGATGCAATTTCAGTTATTTATGAATTAAATTATGTATTAAAAAACAAGGCCAAAGTAAGAAATCATGAATAAAATAATTTGACTGACATATAGATACATGTGATACATTGTGCAGCTGGTCATAGAGAAAACTGACCTTTTTTATTCAGAGGCCGGGCACGTACACACACACATATCCTGTGTTCCTCAATCTAAAAAAACACACTACATGGTAATTATATCGGCGAAACAACGATATTATGGAATCACGTCGGACCCCTATGGGACCCTGGACACACTTACTTTGGCAGAGAGCAATGAAACTTGGTACAGTGATTCTCCACAGTGTACCCCACTTAAAATATTATTATGACCCCACCCTACAACAAACAGGAAGTCTGCCATTTTGGATTGAATTTGGGAGGTCAGATATATTTGACAGCCTCTAACGTGCACATACTTTATCCGATTAGGCTCAAACCTGAAATACCTAATGACCCCCCGGCCCTGAACACACCTGACTAATATGATGGGAGTTACCTCTATAGCGCCCACTATAGACTGAAAGAAGACTTTTAGAGAATTTTACAAAATTTGGAAAAAATAACTTCACAAACATGAATAAAGTCAATAGACCTTCCAATATTTATCATGGTTTGGGGGCGGAGCCTTCTTAATTGCTCGTTAACAATATAAAAACCTTTAGAAATCACACAATGTCTGATTAAGGTGTCCGTTGGTGCCATAACAGGTGTGGCAGACGTATATGGGGGAGTTCTGCCGATATACACCTTGCTGTCGGGGACGACAGCGTGGGCCTAGTTATTTTATAATGTTGCAAATACTACTTGAGCATTTGTATACACATTTCTAGTGACTTGTATGCACTGCGCCAATGTGTGTGTGTATTGCTGTTTGTATGGGATGTTGTGCGTGGTGCTCTAGTGTGGAGGAGTCGGGTGGAGATAGTTTGGCACTGGTATCGTCGTGGTGATTCACAGAGCGAGGGAGGAAGTACGAATGAGCGAAAGGGCGAGCAAGAGAAGAGACAAGAGAAGGAAAAAAGAAGTGAGGGGGGTGCACTGTAGAAATTAGGTCAGCTCCATTTTCAGAGCCTCATTTTGAAGAGATAAAGCATTTAAATCCTTATCGCTTGGAAGGCAATGAAAGAACGGATGTAAAAATGTCTGAATTGAGAGGCCTTTGTTTTTGAAAGATTATGCAGAGCGCTACAGACATGCGGCCAATCTCAGAGTTACACTCACTGGCCACTTTATTAGGTAAGACGCGTCAGGTTTTGTCATGTATTGTGCGTTCAACAGGTTCAAAGTTCGGCAGACCTTGATGCCTTTCAAAACAGTCTCTTACCTCTGGCATCAACAAGGCCCTTATGCCCAGCAAATCATCAATCAACCAAAATTCTCCGTCCACCGAGACCAGATCCATTAGCTAGATGCAATGCGATGTGCCGATTAGACATTTGAACTCACAAGCTGGTACAGTAAGTAGGCCTACCTAATAAAGTGGCCAGTGTGTAAAGCGATTGAGAGCCCATAGCAACAAAGGTAAATGCTCAGTCAATGGCAAGTGCACAGAGTAAAGGACTGCGTGTGTAAATTTTGCATGTGTATTGCGTAAGAGTATTTTCAATAATTGAAAGCCTCTTAAAAGTGGTTTTTACCTTGTGAGTTTGGTGCCTATCTGTTGCCTGGACTCCAGTCTTTCCTCATCCGTTTGCATTGGAAGGATATTCTTCTCTTCCAGCTCTCGTTTGGATGGACGATTACTTAATTTAATGGCGAGAGAGTCTTTCCTCAGGACCTTCTGAGCCAGTGTACCTAAAACCATATACAAGAGAATAAAATGATCTCGGTGCGATTTTCAACATTATACATTTATCCAGGCTTAGGACCAATTTATGACACCCTGTAGCTGGATTATGATAACAACTATACAAAACATACTAACAACATTGCTCTGGTACCAAGAGTTAACTGGATGCAACTAGACAAATATATACCCAATAAGAGACAAAAAACATTGCATAAAGCCTGTCCATTTTAGATAATGTGTTAACATTGAAAAAGTAAATGGACGGAATTACCGACCACACACAAAATATTCAAATTCAATTGGGTTTGTAAATGTAAAGTCTGTTTTGCTAGCCAGACAGAATGCATAAAACAGAATTGGAGTAAGACAAAAATAAAAAAAATATAAAATAAAATAAAATAAAATAATAAACAAACAAACAAACACCCGAAAAATAAATAAATAAAAAATAAATAAATAAATAATGTTAAAAATAGATTGTACCACAAGGAACTGTAAGCGGTCAATAAAACAATTTCCAACAAGCGATACAGCTGCACAGTGCAAGCAGAAGCCATTTGTGGTAGTTCAATCCTCTGTGGTAATGGACGACCACTAGTGACGTAACACTCACTGGTGAATATAGAGTCATCATCTTCCTCGTCATCCTCATCGTCGTCCACGTCGTCTTCGTCCTTGTACATACTGGGCAGGTCCTCGTAGTCCGACTCGTTGGGCATGTTCTCCTTGTCATCTTCATAGTCGATAATGACGGAGGGCACTTCTCTCCGGTCCAGGGGGGCACACTGACTGCTGCTGTGTAAAGCAGAGCTGAAGCACAAAATGCATGCATTGAGAGGTTTTTCAAGAAAGCCATACGTTTTGCTTCTGAACTTAAACTGGAAAGAGTTTGAAGATTTATAGTATGTTGTATTTGTGCTAAACCAGTGTAACAATGATGGTTCCAACACATTGACATTTATATTAACTATTATATGAATTTCCTTATTGTGACTCTAGACAAGAATCAAGATTTCATTTTATTTTATTTATACAAATGGAATTCATGTTCAGAAATAGGCCTAAATGTTATTATTATATAACACATATTCACATTTATATTAATTAAACACTTTACAATTATTACATTATTCATTCACTCCACAGTCACACTCAGTGGTGGTAAGCTACTTGTTGAGCCACAGTTTTGTCTTACACAGTAAACTACTGCTCAGTGTCTTCAGAAACCTTTTATCTACATATTCAGTGCTCATCATAATACTAATACTATATATTTCTTTACTTAATACAAACACTGGCATTGTTGCAGTAAAAATGACAGTGACGAGCAGAACACAAATTATTTCACTGAATTCCAGATTAAGCAGATTCTCATAACTTCATATCAGGATTTGATTTTTATCACGCTACATGGGACGATTTTGAATCATTATCTAACGATTATTATGCCCATAATTAAATAATGAGGCAAAGTGAACTTTAACTCAAACCATTTACTGTGACAGGCAGCTAGGTTTAAGACAGACATACCACTAAACAGAAAACATTGATTGGGAAATAACATGAAATGTACTAAGGATAATACTAAGGATATACACAATACTAAGAAATAACCAGGACAATCAATGTTTTTATTGTGTTGTTAAATGATGTAATCAGATATGGTCCCATCCCTAACTACAGGGGAGTCAAACTCTATCATAAAACACTAAAATAAAATTAAATAAATATTCACAGCATAAACTACAAGACACAAAGTTAAAACTTCAATCTCAAAAGCAGTTATCTGTGAAAATGGCAAATTAGTGACATATTTCACAGATTGATTAATCACAGTCTAGCAGAGGCCTCCCCTGATGAGCCACTGTTGCATAAGCCCAAGCTTTTAGAATAATTGTGCCCGACGTTAGGGCCATTACTTCCTTATCCCCATCCAAATGGCTTTGGAGGAAATAGAGATCCTAATGTAGATGGTTGCATAATGCACAATCCTCTGCCCCTCTATGAGAAGCACTGTGCAGCTGGTGATGTTATGTCAGGCCAAATGCTGGAGGGACGCCTACTCCATACTCACGGTGCCCACAAATACACCATCTCAAAATTAGGCCACACTGCCCAGTGACCTGGGCATCAGGGTGACATAGGCTATGACCTCAATAATACACCAGGATGTGTAGTAACAGCTATGCCACCTCAATGACAAAAAAATAATAAGTATCCTGGTCAATGCATTTTGATTAATATTACTGTGAATAGTCATGGACATGTTTGGCAAAAAGGACAATGAACCTTCAGGCCTGAAATGTGGTTATAAAATACAATTCTAAATATCTGTGCCATACATATACAATATTAGTTGTATATATGCGCAGTAAAAGTCCTTTGAAAGCACACAATATACGCTTCATAATCCCACCAGTTACAATATATGTCATTCTGCTTTGTTAAATCTGTGAAATTCAAAAGCACCCAACTAAAAATAAAGTCTTACTATATTTAGCTGTACCCAAAATAGAACTCTGTATTGATCAGCCTATATCCACTACTGGTCATTAATTCCATCTTGGCTGGAGGGCAGTGATGGTCACTCACCTCTCAAACCTCTGCATGGACAGTGCCAGGGTTTTATTGAGCTCTTCGATGATGCGGCTGGGCGTGTGCAGGCTGCCGTACTGCAGCTGGAGTGGGTGCCCGTAGCTCTGGTGCAAAGCGGACAGGCCGATGAGTTGGGAGGGCAGGAAGGCGCCGTGGTGGGATGGTAGTACCTGGGGCGGGGTGCACCTGTGGATGTTAGTTCCGAGCGGTGTAGGGGACGAGGACATGGAGGAGTCATGGCCCCCCGGAGGCACGCATATCATCACCTTTTTGGGTGGCAAGGGAGGCGAGTGCTTACTCCCGGGCATGCTGGGTAACTTCAGACAAGAATCTAAAGAGTCAAGAAATATTCAAATTACATTTTTCATTGTAAAGAGCAAATCAAGTGTTTTAGGCAGGTTTTATGAGATGCCGTCAAAAATCTGCAAAAGAAACATTATAATCGATTCATGGGACCAAACTGCCTTTAAAAGCCCCAAAATTTAAAATCTTTGACACAGTCAGTGATGTTGGTTTGTGGAGCAAAATCAAGCAGAGATGGTTGCAAATCCAAAGCAATTGGGTTATGTCACAAAAGTAAGATACTGAACCAGATTTACACCAAAAAAAGCATAAAAATACAAAAATTAAATGTTTATATTTTTGCATGGCTACTTAACACATTTTCCTGAATACTGTATATTTGTACTGGATTGGACATTGAATTAGGCCAGTGTAATGCCACTTCAGTGTGACAGACAGATTGACTATGACAGAAAGCTTAGAGGACAGGGCCTTAGGGGAATTAAATAACACTAATCCTCTGCATGTGTTGAAGCACAGGTACGATCTAAACTGATGACTGACATTGTTTACCTAACAGATAGTTTTGCATACGTCTTGTGCCTGAAATATTACACCGAAAGCTTTTTTTTAAGATTCTTCCAAAAAAAAGGTCATTTGTTGGTAGGGTTAGGGGAATCGTGGGACCCAATTTCCTGATTGTAATTCATGATCTTTTATTTTGAAGCACTTTTGAGTCAAAATGGCAGTGTGGCGCATTTATTATAAAACATGATTTATGATTATACACATTATTTATTCACCATGGCCAGTATAGATTCAATCTATTTCACCATTACATCCATGTCTTTGGACAGTAGCAGGAAGTTATAGTACCTGGACCCATAACAACATGAAGAGAATGTCCAAACTAATGTACTCGGCACAACTGAACTTACCTGTGCTAAGGTTTGGAATCCTCCCGAAAGGCTTTGGGGGAAGAGCTGGGGGTTGTTTGTGGTACAACATGGGCTTGGCGGGGGGGTCCTGCAGATCTCCGGAGTACGTGACAGACTTCTTGGTGGGCAGGATCATGGACGACTTCAGATGGGGCTCCTGGGTGCAGATACCGCCATCCATGGAGGACCGGAATTCAACTGTTGCTAACCAAAGACAATTGTTTTGAGTTTTGAGAGCAAGACCAACACTAACTAACCCATCACAGTGCTCTACATTTCTCAATGTTATCACTATATGTTGTGAATCTGAATCTTGACCCCGCAAGACCAAAAGCAAATGCAAATATTTGATGGGTTATGCTCGTCATTGTAGTGGTTGTGCACTTACTATTTATCACAGAATCCTAAACTGAGTGTGTCAAACAAAAAAGTCCCATTCACATAAATGCAGATTACGATCCAGCAGCCAATCAGTGCTGTGGTGATGGGACTTTTTTTATAACTGCCCTATTTTTGGAACCAGTTCTATTTTGAGTCTGACATATAAAGTAATGTGACATGGGGCTGCAGCTAGTCCTTCTCTTTTATTCATTAACTGAAGTGATGCTGAAGGAGGAAAGATTCGCAACAAAGGCTCTTCAAACAACATTTTGAAGACACTTTTTGATCACAGAAACTGGGTCATCATTACTGGAACTAGATCAATGCATTCTTTTGTCCAGGTTGAGCAGATATACTGTATATGGCTGGGCATAATGTTTTGTACCCAAGATATAGATTTATTAAATTTGAAATTGAAATGGGGACCATCACAAAGCTTATGCAGAATAATAGATTTGATCTTTCTTTAGTTTTCTCAATTTAGTGACGTCCTAAGGCATTTGGCACCCTGCTGTCAACCTCTTTTACATTGTCTAGCTTTGAAGGGGCTGACCAAAGCACATCAAATCGCCACCAAACGAGCGAATGAGACACCACCCAGTTTGTGTAATGAAAGATGATATCTGTAAATGTCCACTGCCAAAGAGTGCACTTCAGAGGCCGATTAATGAGCAGATGAAGAACAAGAGACCTTCTATTTTAGTGTCTTGAAGTTCAACTCCAACTCAAGACTCCAACTTGATTAAAAACAGCACCAAAAGAACAACTGAAGTATTATTATCAGAAATTCACTGGGATACCTTTTTCAAAAATCTCCTTAAGCACTCCTCGTTTGATCAGTTCGTCCCGGCTCTGCCTCATCGACATCTTCCTCTCCAAAGCTGAGGAGAGAACAGAGGATATTAGCATTTTACATAAGTTATGACAATGCCTGACTTAATAATGCTTTTCATATATTAAAAAGAGATATAATGGGAAAATGTCACTTTTATCAACCAGCATAAGCAGAGGTTATAGATTTGTATAAGCGATAATCAAGGTGAGAAGAGATCATGTGAATAAAAAAAGCTTAGCTACCAATTATTTTCATTTATGCACATCCCTATATGGACTAGACCAGGGGTTCTCAAAGACTGGGTTGAGATCCAAAAGTGTGTTGCCAAAGCTTTTAATTGGGTCCTCCGAAGAATTTTTAAGAACTATTGTTAGCAAATATCAATAACAAAATCATAACCAAACATTTACCAAAAAAGACACAATAGTCCTGAACCAAACTCAAAAGTTGGGTCACAAATATTATGAACACACTATTATTATTTCCCCAACTATAAAAAAGATCCCAGACACATACTGTATATTTTGCCTCAACAAAGTGTCCAATCAAGTAGAGACTAATGTATCGACCAAAACTGACACGTGAGCTTATGTTTTAGTTTGTCCAAAATGTATAAATGATACTAGAATGTTCAATATGTTGCTGCAATTGAATATAAAGAGGTCATGAGTAAAGGGAAGAGGTTGGAGATGAAATTATTTTACAGTGCACACAAAATAATGTAGAAACAACATTGTAATTGTAAGCTTATTTTATGTTCAATAAAAAGCTGCATGAATGAATTACCCTAACAGCTAAATTTGAACCCGGGTTTGAGGAGATTCACTTTTTACAGATGTTTTTTTGTTTTTGTTTTTACATCACATCAGGACGATTTCAAAATTGGTTTCTTCTTCGTTTTATGCAATAACCATATCTAATCTCTAATTTTGAGTCTGAACCCACCAGTTGAACAATGCTGTTTTATGGAGGCCCTCATCATTGGGCTCAGTACAAGCACAAAGTAACTGTGCCCCACATTTTCATTATCATTTACTACCTACTGTATGAATGAGTATTGGAATGGAGGAAAAACACTTCTCATCCTAATGAATTATGCACGCTGTGTCTAGCCCTGTGGCTACAGCATGCTTCTATTTATATCATTCAGAAGTCAAGACACTTAACATCTTCACAGAACAGCGGGATTAACAAAAACACTTTGAAATCACACCAGTAAATCTAGCCCTGCATGGAAACTAATTAGATTTTGAACTCTGGAGCATGAAGTGTTCAAAATCTCCACACACACACACTTTGTCTTGTCAGGCTAATTCCAGATAGACTTTGTGATGTTGAGATCTGGCTTGTGAGGCAAAACCAGGTAAAGATAGTGACTAACTAAAAGCCAAATTGATGGGCTTAAGTCCCATTGGTAAGACAAAAGAGTCAGCCATTTTGAACGCACTGCAACTACAAATGCATGAATACATGGATTGGCTCAACATTAATATCGGCCTAGAACGTTCATATTGGCGCATCCATATAGGTCCACTTCATTGCATTTCATCACTTGCATGTTTTAAAACAAATGAAGGGTGTAAACCACTTTTGAGTGTGGAGTGCAGAAGACTCCCTGCAGACTTCCGAAAGCTTCTGCCGACGTCATAAGAGATCACCGGGTTGTGCCACAGAGCCCACAAGCCTTGTCGAAGTCTCTTGTTCAATGCAAATCCAACTCAAAGATGAATCTCTGAAAATTGACAGACCTGTTCTTCTCCTTGCCCGTAGTGACAAGTGATGGGTACATTGCTGCAAGTCCAAAATTAAAAAACAGAAATGAGAAGAATACAAACGTCAGACAAGACAGTTCTCCAAGGCTCAAATTTGGATTCTCAGTGTCTTCGGAATAACACAGAATTATCATCAAACAGGGCGGCTTCGGAATACCAGATGTTCAATATCGCTCTGAACTTCAAAAGTTTTCCAATGTGAGCTTGTCTGATAGTGGCTTTGGGCGAGGAATTAGCCAGGCAGCGAGAGGAGTTTTTATGAGAATAGAACATGACTAGAATTTTACCAATAAGCAACAACACACAACTCTGACAGAGCCCAAGAAGAGGAAAATTGAATGGAAGTGTGTCGTTTGTCAAAGGGATATTAATGCTAGCTGGTCCCGGAAGGTCATATAATTGGACTTAATGAATCAATGACAAATTAATAATCTTGCAAAAATGAGGAAGACACATGTCTAGTCTGGCCCTGAACGTATGCTAATCTTAGTCTGTTAAAATTGGAAATAATTCATAAATGTGTATCACTACAGGAGATAAAATAAATCTGCTCGATAATAGCTCTTTAGGCTTGTGTAAACTGTAACTAAAACAGAATGCAATAATCTACATTAAACCAGAGACCATAAACAATATATATCTATATATCTACACACCTCGTTCATTCTAAGAGTTTTCTTTATTTTCATGACTATGGAAAGGCAAGAAATCCCACTTATTAACCCTGACAGGGCTCACCTGTGAAGTGAAGACCATTTCAGGTGACTACCTCTTGAAGTTCATCAAGAGAATGCAGAGTGTGTGCAAAGCAGTAATCAGAGCAAAAGGTGCTACTTTGAAGAAACTAGAATATAAGGCGTATTTTCAGTTGTTTGACACTTTTTTGT
>JAVQKC010067669.1:0-17598 GCA_036025475.1 Philypnodon macrostomus
AGCCTCATAAAGCAAACTAACTTCACCTGGATAAAATGACAACCTTCACCAACATTAGCCATATATATATATATATATACATATATACATATATATACACTAGATATATTAATCAACTGTGGCAGCATGCTGTATGTTTCAAATGATAAGGAGGTAATAAGGCACTGAGCAGGCGGTATTGCTGAGAGCTGGCTGCATTTCCTCCATAGAAAAAAAAAACTGCTGATAAAAGTCTGTGCACCATCTGTTTCAAAGTCAAAGGCCTAATGAGAGGAACCAGTGAGGAAGAAATTGGTGCTGTGCCAACAAGATAGTGCGAAGGAAAGCCACCACTTGTTTTGTGAAAGAGTTAGAGGTCAGCAAAGCAGGCTTACTGTAGGGCAGAGAGGCACTGCTTGCAATGGATGAGGTATCACTGCAGGTAGAGGCTGGGGATGGAGGGGGGCCCATCTCGGTCTTCACCAGCTCAGGCTTGCTTTCAGTCCTGAGAGATAAAAATGTAGATTGTGGGGGAAAACATTACTTGCAATCTACTCAACCACTACAAGTTAATTTGCATTACATAATAATAAAAAATCGGTTTTATATAGCGCTTTTCTGGCCACTCAAAGACGCTAGACAGATTACATTATTCATTCACTCCACAGTCGCAGGTATAGTGTAACAAGCGCTTCCTTGCAATATGAATATTGTGAATCTTGCCAAGAAATGTGTAAAATATTCTGCAGGCTTTTTTATATTATACATTTCCTCTTATTTATTTTCCTGAGCTGTAATGTCTACAGTGATACAGCATCTGCTTGCTGGTACTGACTTGATTTCCTGTGTCTTGGTGGTCTTTTCCATGTTCTTGAGGCTCTCTGGTGAGCGCAGCTGGAACCTGCAGCTGTCGTTCATGTTCCAGACAGACTCCAGGAGGACGCCCACTTTAGGAATACCAGCGCTGACAGAAAAGGCCACTGCACCGGCGTGATACAGGGGGTTACTCCTCAAGCACACCTGCAAGAGCACACAACCGTTTAAATAGACCCGTTTACATTTTAGAGAAGTAAAAGGAGAAATGTTGAGTACCTGGGTTCCCACAGTGATGTTGGGTATTGAGGAAATGCCAGCACTAGACTTTGGCTTTTTGTTCTTGGCTCTGGCCTTTTCAAGCATCTTCTTTCTCTGACTAAAAGGCACAACACCCCTATGGACCAAACAGGAGAGAGTCAATACATTAGGTCATTATGTTATGCAGCTATACAATAACATTTTTTCACCACCGTTACTTACCACCAGTAGAGGCTATTTTCAAGCTGTGCGCAAGTGTAAAGCGCACAACAATGCAGTGACACCATTCGTTCTCCCTGCAGCTCAGGAAAAGCCTGGGCACTGTGCTCCAGTTTAGAGGCCACTGTGCTCAGAGTGTCATCCACCCAGGTCGCCACCTGTTTCAAAAACACATTTATTACAGATAAACTCACAATGTCTAGGTGCAACTAATAATTGCAACAAATAATATACATAGCCATAGTACCTTGTTTGTTTCAGTGGCTACAGTCGCCCTGATGCTATTGGCAGACAATAAGGTGATCTTCTCATTGACAAGGCCCAGGAAGGGTACACGTGGGTGGTGAATGGATGGATTCTGTTGGAGAAAATATGTTGCATAGATATAAATATTGAGATGGCGAAAACAAAAAAGGAAGTATTAATACTATGAACATTGCTTCTTTTCCGTTAGTGCCTTTTTATTAAATGTATACATCTTTACCTGTGCATTCCTGTAAGGTTCAGGTTCACTCCATTTCCACTGATACAGCTCTCCTTTGGTGCTAACAGCGACAAGCTCTGAGAACATGGCTCCGATACTCACAAACTTGACACCATCCTAAAAATGAGTTTAAACATTAGCATCACAGCCAACACAAGTAATTTTCAGCACAGAATATTTTCAGTATTGTACCTTATCGGGCCACCACTGCAGCTCCTCGCCCAGGGACACAGGGCTCTGGACTGGGATGCTCTTCTTGTCCAGGCTGGGCTCTCCATCGCGACTGGTGGACCCCCTCTCTGTGTCAAAGGAGGCCCCATCAAGCCACCTCCGCTCACGCAGCCTCAGCACAGACTCACGCTCACGCAGCAGCTCGGAGTCACGCTCTAAGGGCAGAAGGAGAACTGGTATGCAATAAGGTCACACCAGTGGGACAGAAATAAGCCACTCTCTGGGAAAGACCCGTTAACATGTTGAGAATAGAGAGATCTATAAAATCACTAAAAATTGTATTAATAAAAAAATTGAGTGGGAGTCTATGGGTGAATTAGTTTGTAGACTCATGTGAGGTGGCAAAGGAAGAGGAAGTGGACAGAGAAAGCAAGCATGCATACGAGCTAAAAGTGGGTTGTGAGATTTTTAGAATAGACTGCCTTAAAAAAGGTGCTTGTAAAACACAGGTGGGACTAGCGGGCCTTTCTCAGAGAGCTTACAATGTGTACAATGATTTACATACAACTTCTTTTGCTTTTACTGTTACCTTAGTTTGTCATAAGTACAAAGCACAAAACCACCAATACAGCATATTAAATGGTCCAGGTTTTTTACCTTCCCATAATTTTTTTTACACATTTCTTGTTCCCTTCACATTTTCTCCTACTAAAGCATCAATATCTTCACTGCCATCTCTTACATAAGCCTATTGCCTAGCATTGGCTTCACTTGGTTTAACTCAACTACCTTATGTAGGCATTAGGATTTTTTTTTTTTTTTTACAATTTTACTTACTTCTAGTTGCATCAGCAGTCTCTACTCTGCTCTGCTCTCTCAAACATAAGCACCATGACTTCTACTTAGTAACTATCTTCAGCTGGTTTAGGTTCTCTAGGCATACTTTTTCATTTACCATTTTCTTGGTTTACTTAACTTTTATCTTAATCATCCTATTCTGCTCTCTATATTAAAGCCAGTTCCCTTTTTAAAAAAGCTAAAAACATCACCAGTGCTGTCACCAAAGCATCCCACACCCTGCTTTTCCATTCACAAGTTTAATGACATGTGATTGAGTTACCTCTAGAGGAACCAAGGCGGGACAGGGAGGATCGCCTGAACGAGGGGTAGCCAAAATAGCTGATGTCCTCCGAGAACATGGCGTCGGCGTCAATAATCACACTGGGATGGGCCGAGTGAATGTCTGCATCCAGCAGGGACATGAGGTCCTCTGTGTGAAAGGAGGACAAATACAGAGAGGCTTATAAATAACACTTCTTTATTTGCTCATGTCTTTTCAGGTCACTGCATCCTCTTAGCTTAGTGACAACTTCCATCATTTATTATGACATGCAATTTGCTGCTCTTTTATGTAAAATGCACAATGTACTGTAGTATATTGCCCATACAATTTTAAAAGCCTACCTAATTTTAGATATTGACCAATAATTGCCTAATAATCCTTTTAAGCTAAATCTAAAGCAATAGCCCCAAATCATGACAAATATGAGAAGGGTTTTTTGACTTTTTTGATTTGTCTGGATGTTTGTGAAGGATGTGTTTGCCAAATTTTCTTCTTTCAGTCTACATGGGGCACTATTGAGTTAACTGCGATTATATTGGTCAGATGTGTTCAGGGCCAAGGGGTAATTAGGTGTTTCAAGTTTGAGCCTAATCGGGCAAAGCACCAAATATACCAGCCTTCCCAATTTCAATCCGATGTGGGGACTTCCTGTTTGTTGTAGGGTGGGGCCAAAATAATATTTTATGTTGGGTACAATGTGGAGAATCACCAGGTTTCATTGCTCTCTGCCAAAGGGGCGCTACTGGGGCATTCTTTATTTGACCTCTGTATGTACATTAAATATACAATTGCCCAGATCACTGTGCAAAAATTCATGCAATTTTGTTTGTTCAGCAGGATTAATGGCTCAATAAAAGTGCATCAGGGCATTAATTAGTCATTTATTTCATTGTCATTAATTGTAGAAGTAACAAACTCAATCCAGTTCAGCGTCTTTATATGTACCTGTGTGTCTACGGACGCGGACCAATGTGACTACATAATATTGTCGTTTTGCCGATATAATAATGGTAAGATGGCTGCCATATTAACAGCAATAGATTTTCTTATCAGTCTATCCATAATTCAAGAACCAACCTCCAGGCAGGTAGGACTCGCTGGCCGTGTCATCTCCATCATCTCCATCTTCATCGTCTCTACTCAAAAGGTTGTTTACAGCGAGGTTCACATCCAGATTTGTCCTCTGCAGCTCCCTGATGATCACACTCCTGGACTTGCCCTGTAGAACTACTTGAGCCTGTGGAAATGAGTGACCTAAATAATATTGCTACCAACAACACTATGAATAGAATATACACTTGGAGGTCAGTTTATCAGCCAAACCTTGTACTATAGATCAGCAGTCTCAAAATGCATTGATTTGCTGCAATAGGATTATGTGCTATTTTTGTTAACTAGCAGTTGAACAGGCACACCAAAAAAGCTTTTCATTTAACTGGTTGTATTAGTAGTATTCAGCCCATTTATATTCCAATCACACTTCCTGACAAAATGCAAAGCAAACTATAGATGTCTTTATACCTGAGAAATAAGCTCTTCAGGGATGACAGAAGCTGGTATGACGGGCTGGGGCTGGCTGCCTAATAGCCCTGAACCACGGTCTCGTCCTGTGCGTATCACTCTTGTTTGACGGCGGGAGTCCCGGGCAGCTGTGGACGACCTGCCTGAAGTGCTGCCACTACCACCGCCGCCTCCGCCACCACCTGCTCCTCCGCTGCTGCCTCCGCCCGCACCACTGCCCCCTGCCCCGCCGCCACTACCACCGCCGCCACCTCCGCCATTCACGCCAGAGCTCCACCGACTCCTGTTATAGATATACAGTACAAGGCCAAGGTCAGAGACTGTTGCCAAAAACACCCTATGTTAACCAGAGATTAAATTGACAATGGGGACTGCACAATATTAGGAAAAAACATGCCCTATCTATTTTAATGCTACTTTTTAATTTTAAACATAGCAGCTGTTGGATTCCAATTTAATCTATTACATGTCTGCCATTACCACAATGTTGTTTGAATGCATTTTAAATGCGTTTTTTCAGTATCTTACCAAAATTATATAAGCTCACTGCGTTGGTTTTTTTGTCTGGGATTAGTAGGAAGAGACAGAAAGATATGAGCACTGAGCCTACAATAACTAAAAAATGTACATAAGTGGATTTTTGAAGGCAATCTGTGGTGACTTTGCATTTTGTAAACTGATCAAAATAAACTAAATTAAGTTAAAACAAATTATATATATAAAAAATAGCACACCTGTAATTCTGCCTAAACCGTTTGCACAGTACTGGACGTTAAAAAACATTTAGCAACCAGAATTTGTAAACCACATGACACACACTTAATGCACATTACCCGTTTTTCTAATTTTGTGCAGACCTTAATTAGCCCATAGTTTCATTAGGGAAACAATAGTGTGAATATTCAAAATGCGTTTCTTCTAAGAAGCTGTGAACATTTAATGAGCACCACAGCACAGAACAAACCACTAAAAACAGATTAGTGGCAACAAACAGTGATAGTATTTCGACAGTAATCTAATGGACTTTATTTATCATGCAGCGTCATCTTTAGGTTTCTCTCTGGGGGAAGTGACACAGAGCCCTTCGACACACTGCAGCAGCGGCAGCGCTATGCTCAATACACAGAGCTTTCACAGGACCATTTGTCTCTGTCAGCCCTGCCAGAACTTACCCAAGGGTGTTGCCTGCCAGTCTGCCCAAAGTGTCTGAACCAGACAGGAACCAGGGCGGATCACTAGTCCTGCCTGGCCTGGAGCTCCTTCCTGTCCCTGAACCACTGCTCAACTTTGAACTGGAAACACAAGATGGGAGATGGGTTACACACCTACAGATGTCCCGAAAAGGAACATTTTAGATTGATTTTTATTTATTTTTTTTAAACCTGGGTGTCAGCAATTACTATTAACCCAGGTTTTCAGTCAGTTCATAACCCCCTTTAGATTAGCTTTTAGATATCTATATTACAGAGTGAAATACAAGGGGTTATTTTGGAGACTAGCATGGCAACACCCTTGGGAATGTGAATTGGCTGCAACTCATTCCACTTTTTCCATTTTAAAATAGTTCTTGGGGTTTTTGGGGCTGCAGCTGCTTTCTCCTATTTTAAGGATTTTTATTAAGGGATGCTGAACAAAAGACACTTTTCTATATTAGTCCAATGTGTGCCAGCAATCTATTTACTCTGGCAACACAAAGATCCCTTGATTATCTTGCCATCATAAAATAAACAAAAAGACTGACAATTTATGCAGTTAAAATGAGAGAAATGCCTTCAAACCAACTAGATATTCAATACCAACTGATATTATACATCACACAAGGTTACACTTTTACAGGCAAATGCATGAAAGACCACCTCAGTTACAAAACATCAACATACTTCCAGGTACTAAAAGCTTCACAGCCTTATAGAGACACTGAACTATAAAAAATCTCAGTTGATATGCTGTTCTTTTGAGAAAATAACTTTGACATTTACCAAAAATACATGCTCTGGGCCAACACAATACAGAGTGTAAAAAAAGCTTGTCTGTATAAAAAGAAACAAAGCCTTGCACTTTACAAGCCATTAAGTCAAAAAGCTTTACGCAAACTTCAAAACATTATAATTGTTTCATATTGAGAAAACGGGCATGCATTTGGTTTCATTTGCCATCTGGACAGCTGTAATAACACAAACCTATGCCTTTAAAACAAAAAATGTCCAAATAAACTTCTACTGGTACAGATGCACATTTCATCAGAAACGAAAAGCAATGACAGCAAAAAATACCAACATTTTATTTTACACAATTAGCTTTAAAAAAATAGCCCAACATTTACAAGACTCAAGTCAAGTGTATTTTACCAACAACCACTGACAAGACATGCTGCTACCCTTTGAAACAATAGCCATATCTTTTTTGAAGCAATCTCAAAAGATAAAACCATTTCTGAGGCAGATCGCATTTGAAATGAGTCTCACCCATCGCCTCCGTCCGGTTTGCTGAGCTCCAGGCGATCGGGCTGCACTGCAAAGCTGATTCTACAAACGCGCCCATCCTGGAAAAAAAATAGAGCCAATAAGGGTTTGAGCCCCCGTAGACTTGTTCATTGTGGCATGTTTTGCAATTACCTCAAGGAGAAATCCAGCGTGGTTTGGGCCGACTATGCACTGTTTTAGGGAGGCCTGCTCTAGCAGACCAAGGTGTGGATGACTGCATTGAAGAATAATGAAAAGGACAATGTAAGTTACACAGCATTTTGTTACAGCAAAATGTCATCTAGTATAGTTGTGGCAAACTCACCTGTTAAAACTGTATTTGTTGAGTTTTTCAGAGACTTCACGGAGCCTGACAAAATGGAAAAAAAACAAACATACAATACATACTAATCAAACATATAAAGCACATTTATATACATATATATGGGGTGTAACAATATTGGCAATATCGCAATAGTAAAACACTTATTTTTTTCTCCAGTGTCTTGAGGCAAGAATAATAGTCCGCTCGAGCGAGCCATAGCATAGTTAACTACATAGACCATGATCCTTTGTGCCCGTTTAGAGCCAATAGGAACACACACAGTCCACACTGGTGTCAATAAACATGGTGGACAGTAGCGCTAGCAGTGAACTGAGCATGGATATGGAGAGCAAGACTTTCTACATGTCAAGAAAGAAACGTAAAAGGAGAAAAGGTGACAGACAAACAACACACAATATGCCTTCGTTCAGCAGGAGGCAGCCGTATGGCAAAGTGTAGTTTAGTGAGCTGCCATGATCGGCAGATACAACTTTGTTTACATATATGGTAATTAGCAGTGTGGATTTAAATCTTTGAATGATACAGATTTACATGTGGCATGTTTAAAACATACACATCCTAAATGTATGAAAATATACATTTAATGCAATATAAGTAAAAACACAACTGGACAAAGCTCTCAAATGATGATGATGTCTAGGGTCTGTCCCATTTCTAATGTGTGTGCAGTACTAGCCCCACAGTGTAGCGCGCCAGACTTAAAATATGACTAAATGAATAAATGTTGTAACAATGACAAAGCATTTTTATATTGTAAATATCGTGAAGATAACCACAATATAGCAATAAATATTGTATAATAAAAGGTCTATATCGTGACAATATCTTGTCAAGATTCATTACACCCCTAATATATATTACTGTTTTGTTTGACGGCATGTAGACATTACAATAGCTTCAAACTGAACTGTTTTGGTTTTAAAGATAAACACATGGCTGTCACATGCTGCTTCAATTGTGGTTCAACCTGAAGACATTTTACAGTTATGCTAGGTAATAACAGCACTGAAACATGCATGCTTGTAAGGTACGCTCAAAAATATTTGTCTCAACCGAGCAAGTTTAATAACTTTAAAATCAGAGTAACATGATCCTGAGTAGCTGTTGCTATGGGAATGAGGAGAGTCGGAGGGAACAAATGTAACTCTGATAATATCCCATTCTGAGAAAATATCCCATTACCAAAGAAATTATTTTGCCTTTGTGAACAGATAGTTCTTAAAACTTGATTATGTAAAAGATAACAAAAACAAAACATAGGAGTGTACCTCTCAGGTTTAGTCTTACTAGGTTAATGTGTGACGTGAATAGTTACTTCTCTTAGGATTAAGAGACCATTATCTGGTAATCTAGTTTAAACATTGTCGTTTTGAATTACTAAATCTCAAATTACAACTATCCTCATTTAGTCTCAAAATCCAAACTACTTAATTCCTAGAATGTTTAGTAACCATTAACTAACTTATTTTCCTTGCAACTTCACAAAACATGTCCTTCTGGATGTAAATGTCAATGACATACAAATTCTCCATTTTCTGCAAATATTTGTTTGACCTCAGCTACAGTCAACTGAAAAGCCTATAAAAAAACCTTATCAGAGGCTTATGCCTGACAAGTGTCTTAAATGTGCCAGTATCAATCAATGCCATTTGTTATTTCAGACAGCAACACAGCTTTGACAAGTGCAAGTCCTTTACAGTGAAAGACAGGAGGGGGCCCAGCAGCACATGGTGACTGTAGCAGGCGAAGGCATGCATGTCCAAGGATTGTTCTGCCATTACCTCCTTAAGAAACAGCAGATCTGTATGACACAGATGTCTAGGGAGCATTTACAACAACAGCTCCAGCACATGCAGCTTTAGTCAACAGATATGATTTGTGCATTTGTGGACACCAACCTACAAAATCCAATATTCTCAGACTAATCTCAAGGTCACTATAAAAAACAGCATGACTTCTTAACCTCCTTGTCTTAAAGTAGAGCACTTCATTAATCTGATCCTCCTCAATGCCTGATAATATGTAGGTTAACATAAATCACTTGCTATATCAAAAAACAGGTCACACAACTAGTATCCCTCACCAATCCCGAATGACCACCCCTTTTCGCCATTTAGTCACCAAGACACAACCCAGACCAGTGTTGCAGACACAGGCTATATTTGCACCTACCAGCAAAAGCAAACGATTGAAGCATTTTGAATGAAATGCTATAATTAAATTAAAGCCAACCATTGTGTTTTCATGGCCAAAATTACGTTGAAAACGTCGATAATTCATAACCTTACTGTGACGCTTTTTGTAACGTGATAACTGGATTAACGATAGGCAAAAATACTATTGCGAGTTTCGTGTATGATGTACTTTAGATGTAAATACAGCAGAAAAGTAATCAAAAACGAGTCACTTAACATGTGTTTTAGTAAAGATTTAGTTCGTTGTGGTTTAAAACATACTGCACGGCTACAGAGCCTAATCAACACAAATATTTGGCTTTGTCAAGAGCGTGGTAGGAGGACAGGCTTTAGCATTAGCAGTCAGCTATCGTTTAGCTGACGTTAGCTAAGGCTCCTTCATTGAGCGTCAAAATAAATAGGTCGCCCTCAAAAGATAGACTGGTAGTGTAAAATAAAATCACATGTAAAGAAATAAGCAGAAATACAGTCTCAACTTAAGCGTAGTGGCGTTTCACGACCTTTATTCCCCTTCTTTAACCCATCCCCCAACCCGCATTGTCTATCTCAAGTTTGACTGTGAGCCAACCCTCTACAGAGCTAGCAAGTTAGCGGCTAGCTGTGCCGACTGTTTAGATAGCGGCAAGCTAACGAGGATTGTCCAACATACCGGGCCTTTTATCAACCTAACCTACGCTTTGAAATCGTGTAAACCACGGCACAAATACATGACATTATCAACATGTCTCCAATGAATAAGCCTAAACACACGTTACCACTCCTTGGACATTCAAATTAATGTTAGTGTTTTTTTCTTTTACACGGCCGCTACAAATACCTGTCATTGAGCTGGTCCTCGGTCCCGGGCAGCGGGTGAACCACAAAGTGTATAGATGTCATATGGCCAGTTCGAAATCACCCCCTTATTCGTGAACGATGTCAAAATAGTTCTTCTTTCCAACACTGTATTTATTTGTATTCATATGAGTCCGTTTAATGGCGATCGAGAGTAGTTTATCCCAGCCTCTTCAGCCACATGCCGCCATCTTAACTCCAGCAGGCTGCTCCTCTGTGTTGATGAGCGCACATGCAACCCTCTGCTGCTGGACCGGAGAACAAACAGGAAATGTGTTAAATTGGCCTCGAGAAGAAAGCCATCTTCGCTGTAATAAAAATACTAAGCGACTAGTAACACATACATTGTTCTTGCAAAACTTGTCTTGAAAACGCGATTGTACAGACATAAGCATAGGGTAAATATAATGCAATAACAATAACTAGTGATTATATTATACACAATACAAATGTAAATGTTGCCCTTACTTAAAATGTGTTTGAAGCTCCTAACATCAACATTACACACCTACAAACTACAAAAGATGAGTCAAGCTGGCTTTTGTGCATTTTTATTTCACATTTGCTCAGAAAAGAAGTAAAAATGTAATTACATAAAAAACTAAATAGTTGCACACAAACTTCTGTACATCGTCAATCAGACAGTCTGTGCTCCTATTGCCAATATTGAAGCAAAAATTATCCAACCATTTCACTGTAACCAGCAGAGGGCAGAATTTGCATTCTAGTGGTAAATTATTTCAAATTGGGAGCCAAAATAGCAAAAGCTCAAGTAAAAAGGTAATCAAAACACATTAAATCTCCAGTTTAACAACTCATTAAAAATACAAAAAAAAAACCAGTTATTTTCTGAAAAGTTTATTTGCACTCTAGGGTTATCTAATGTTCGATCTCAAGTATTTGAAGGCTGGTCTGTTTGTCATAATATAGCCTATTGAGATCTTAAATAGTAGGCCTTTAAATATGAATTTAATGCTTGATCATCATGTGGCAGAATTGAAACCAAGGTTATTCTCTGGAGTAATGTGATCCCCTCAGAGCAAGACTTTAAAATAACTCAAAGCCTTTTCTATCCAATAAGGCTTTATGTTGGCCTATGGGTGGCAAGAAAGCTAAAATAATTTAGAAAATACACAATACAAAATATTTATAGTTACAAATATAAATAAATACATATTTATATAACTAAATATCCCTTACCCATGTATCAAGTAAAATATTGACACAAATACTGTACATCAAGTTATTTTTAATGCACAACCATGTGGTGTACTCATGCACATGTGTTGAGGATCCAAATTCATTTATATATAATATTACAGGGAAAAATTTTAGAATCTGTTTTAGTCTCAGTAATTTGATCTTTCCTGACTTTTAAGGAACATCCTAGAGTCCGTAAGAGTGACAGTGATGTGTGTATGTGTGTGTAAAACTATTGTGTTTCTCCACAGCTGGCCTTTTGTTCTCATTCTTTGTGCTGTCTAGACAGATGAAATTTACCTAATCCACTGACTCTGTCTACCACAACGGCATGAAGTCTGAAGACTAAAAGTACCATGTATGTTGTAGCATAATATATAGTTGTTGTATATGTACCAGAATAAATAGCTTGGCTACATTTCTATTGTTTCAGTAATTTTTTGACCAAATGTTCATTCATTCACATTGTAAATTTCAGTTTTTAGAGTTTTAGCAACACATTATAAATATATGCCTTTTGCTACAATATATTTTTATGTTTTGGCTCCACCCTTTTCCCAGTTCCCTTTACTCTTATTTGACTAATCATTTCCACACAGAATCACTGGTTTTCTTCTTAAATGGTCAAAAGATACTATTTTCATCAGTTGTTTATTACTGGTAACGTGGACAAGCACAACAACAGGCAATGCCCTAAATATCAAACATGCCTTTTTGACACAAATTCAAATATGGATCTTTATACATGTACTGTACTAGCACAATATTCAACAAATATACATATGAATACAAAAGCAAAAGGTTCTTTGATGTCATCATCTGGTTTATGATCCATCTACACTTCCCATGTTCAATCTGAATCACTTACGGGATCATATAGTTATTCTATGTCTTGGCATAGCAGCTACTTGTCTGTTTTTTACTGTTGTGGGAGACAGCAAAGACAGCACTCACACTTGGGGATAAAACACTGCTTCAAAACCCACACCGGTTAGACAGCATTATTTTCTCAGAGTAAATTTGTTAATAATTTGACCACACTTTTTAAATACTACATCAAAAGTAGTGCCTGTATATGCAAAACATCATAACACAGAGAACATAGTAATAATGGGTTTCACGATGCAGCACAAAAACATTATAAATCCAATAAAAAAATTATAAATACTTAAACTGTGGTATTAAAAGAGTATTGTGCAGATGGCAGAACACAGTAAGTGTACAAATCTTTGTTTACAAGACTGGAAACAGAAATGTTTTTGATGAGTCTTCCATTTTGTTACGATCTTTCTACCAAACATCTTATATATTTCTATCTACATACCACACATTACATAGAAGGGATTTGGAGGTTAAATTTAATATGGTCCCAGCAAGCACTATCTGCACTATTGGACTTTCCCAAAAGTGGAACGTAGACCAGAAAAAGCTGACAAAACCAGCCAAAGGTTAGAAGCCGTCACGATGTGGGCTGATTGCTAAGCTGGAACAGAGAGTGCAGCGGCTGTTTGGCAGGAATTCAAGAAGTAAGGAATCAACGAGAAGTTTTTCAGTGTTGTCTCCTGGGTGACACCAGTGTCCTGCATTTCAAACCTGGACAAAAAAAAATCACACAAATTACAAAGTACAAGCATAAAGGAGCACATATCTCTACCAAGGCACGGGTATTCTCTCCCAACAACAAAGATATATAGTGCCTATACCTGTGCTCAAGAATCTTTTAGTTCAGGGGTAAATGCTCTATCCATTGAGCCACAAAGCTGTTATATCTCACAATGTTAAAGAATCCACTAGAACTATACAATTGTATAGTTTTGACCCTTTGCGACCAAACCAACAACAGTTAAAAAATGGCAGATTCTGTCCATTTTGAATAGATACATCTAGGTGTATCTTACCAGTCTCTAGAGGAGATGACATAGTATACAGGAGGGGGTGGAGAGTCAGCAGGTTCAGTGCAGACTGGCTGACCCAGACTGTATGCCCCTGCATTGGTGAATAAAAGCCAATCTCCAATGTCAAGCTCCGGCAACAGGC
The DNA here is from genome assembly GCA_036025475.1 of Philypnodon macrostomus. Taxonomy (NCBI): domain Eukaryota; kingdom Metazoa; phylum Chordata; class Actinopteri; order Gobiiformes; family Eleotridae; genus Philypnodon; species Philypnodon macrostomus. Next base: position 13,646 of record JAVQKC010067669.1, read on the forward strand.
AGTGGTCCACAATCTGGTCCATGTCATCCCCCGAAGGACCCCACAGGCTGCTGCTGAACACTGGGGCGTCCAGGATTGTGTTCTGGGGAAAATAAATGTATAGGCAACAAACACAAAGCAAATCTAAAGTTATATATTGTAATATAGTAATGAAGCATTCACCAAAATATCCAGACTTACCTTGTGAACAGATGGCGTGGCAATCAGCGTTTCAGTGAGTTTTCCAGCAAATGGTCCATAGACACCTTCATTCATGTAATACTGAAACTCTGGCTCATCATTAAGAGACAAGTTATCTGTGACAAGAAAATAGATTTTTTTAGCACTTCAATATCAAGTCCAATATACCTGACTTCTCAATTTCAATCCAAAATGGCCAAAATCCTGTGTGTTGTAGGGTGGGGCCATAATAATATTTTTTTGTTGGATCCAATGTGGAGAATCACTGTACCAAGTGTCTTTGTACCAAAGTAAGCGTGTCCAGAACCCATGGGGTCATAACCATGGGGGCGCTATTGAGGCATTCTTTATTTGACCTCTGTAATTTGCCTATGTACATTAAATATACACTAGCCCGGATCACTGTGTAAAAATTCATGTAATTTTGTTTATATTCAGCAGGATTATTGTCTCAATTAAAGTGCTTCAGGGCATTAATTAGTTAATCCTTTAATTGTCATCAATCGTAGAAGTACCAAACTCAATCCAGTTTTGCATCTTCATGATATGTAACTGGCTAGAAAAGTTGAAAAAGATCCAGCAAAGACTTTTTGAGTTATAGCGTTCACAGTTTAGAGCATTAATTAATTAATTAATATTTATCGTAGAAGTACCCAAATCAATCCAGTTCGGCGTCTTTTTGATGTGTACCTGTGTGCAAAAGTTGAAACTGATCCGGCAATAGACCCTTTAATATGTTGGTCATATGGAATGTTCAAAGTTCCAGAATGGAGGCGACTAGAGGCAAAGGTGAGTTAATGTGATAAAAAAGTAGTGTTTGTGGTGAGGGCTAGAATAATTCTGAACATTTCTTGTCCAGTAAAACCTAAAAATCAAGAATTTTACCTCCAGCCAAAAGTCTAACTGTTACTAATGTGTACATTAAATAAACATACAATGTTGTCTGACATTACCTACATGTAGCAGAGTGGTTGGCATTTGTCAAAACCATCCAAATTTCCCAGATTTTGTGGCTAATTGTAATTTCATCATTGAAAATGTATTACGGTTTAGAACTTTATGTTAACAAACTTCGAAAGGGTCTATTCATTTTTGAATTATCGCGTTCATACGTAGGATCTGCGGACCAACGTGATTCCATAATATCGTCATTTCACCGATATAATAAGCAACTTACCATGCTCCTGATCTTGCAGATCTCGACCCACCATCTCTCTAGAAATGATATTGACGACCAGTGTGAAAGCAGAGGACACAAAATAGCTGCCAGGTTCAGCAATGAAAGAAACTCCAGAAGAAGGAGGGAAGTAGAGCTCCACCATTGACATCACTGCATTATTGATCTGCAAGAAACCATTGACAATTTGGTACCACAGCTTCAGATTTTTTACTTTTGTCATTTAAAAAAATTACTTTAAGAGCAACAAAATATACTTTTTCAAGTTGAATCTCTGAACTGCCAAAACCACCAATATCTAGGATCTTCATTTCAAAGCCAACATCCTCCTGAAATAATAATTAATTATAACAGGGTTCAACAAAAGTGTCAAAATATCATATCTGTAAACATTTTAAAAATGACATACTCCCATATCAAAGACACACCGAGCATCTGAAATTGCATGAATGTACAGTTGTTCATCTTCGCAGGAGTTTGAAATGTGACATCTGAGTGAGAAACACGGTGGATCCATTAAAATGCACTTACATTAATGTATGGTACTACGTTCGGTAGGAATAGATTTATTCTGTCTTACCTGACACCAACCACCTGTGCACCCAGCTCTTTAGCACTTTCCAGAAGATGCCTGCAGTCTTTGAGGGAACAGCCAAAAGCCATGCTCATTTCATCCTCACAGGATGTTTCTGTTGACACCTGAAGCAGCAGTCTGCATAATCAAAACACATATGAAATAGCACTGTTAGTCCATCTGGCCACACATCTGTACGCACATCTCATAATAGCATTTTCAAAGTCACACAGTATCACTTATAGAAGACACAATGAAATACGTACTTAGCATTGGGGTGAGAGCGGGCGATTTTACGTAGTTCAGCTTCATTATCACACACCAGAAAGTCAATGCCGTTCTTAGCAGCGTACTTAATCTGGGAAACCTGTTTGCAAACACCACTGTAGATGATGTCTTCAGGAGGGATACCATGACTTTGCACCAGCTCAAGTTCAGACTGAAAGACAAAGACATAGGGGCATAAGGCATCACCTTAAATAAAATGGAGACGGATCAAGTTTCCCATGGAGGCAGCAGTACCTTGTTGCTGCACAGAAAGCCAGTGCCAAGAGCAGCAAGAACATCAATGACAGCTGGGCTACTGTTGCATCTGACAGGGTAATAGGGACGAATTTGTGCCATGTGGGTTTGCCAGAGGACATGCTGTCTCACTAAAACCCCCAAGTCTGCCACAAAGAAAGCATTCTTCTTGGACTGGTGGAAGAAAAACAATTTTTAAAAATGATTTTCAAAGGTTTTGTACCCCATATTGTACCCGTTGCAAGCTTTTTGTATACATTTTAGACATACGATTAGCATTTCTAATTATTTCTCACTGTTGAAAAAGCTCATATTAGGTGCATGTCCCCTTGAAGACATACAGTATTTCACCCAGCTGGCCACACCCACCCACTACTACAATCAATGCAAATAATGGAAAGTCATAAGGGGTTTCTTCACCTATGTACATAGAAAGGTAAAACCAACTGTTCATAGCTCCTGCGAAAATCAATGGCTCAGCATACATACAATTACTCTGTGTGAATAATGTTAGGTATGTTATTGGCTAGAAAAGAACAATATTACAAGCTTAAAATCAAGTTAGTACGACAGCCTTCCATTATTACAAAAAAAATGTCTTACTGCAGTTTGTTCGTAAATATGATTGTCGATCACGTCACAGAGGGCCGTGCCTCCGTCCAAGAGGCCAATAGAGTACTGTGGTTCATCAGTGATTCCTTTCATCCTCTCAACCGTTTTCTACTAATCCGACAGGCATAAAGAAGATGGCTGGTCCAAAAGTGGTCACGCTCACTCCCACTCGAGCCCTTGGGTCCTAGGCCTATGCAACAAATTGCAAAATATAGAAAAGTTATTAGTATGTGGAAAAAGTCAATTTCAGCTGTAACTTATTTATGCATGGTGTCCAGTTAATGTAAAAAAAACTGTGAGCACTGATCAAAGCAAGCACAAATCATTTTTCAGCCAACCACCAATCAGAGCACAGAGAGGCTTCAGACAGCTTTGTGGAAGAGGTCTATTCTTCTGTAAAGCCCCAATGAAAACTCAGTGTCTGGGCCGTGGGGTTCATTCATTTTACCATCAATTTACTCCCAACAATCACCAATAATTCACAGCTGGTGACCCGTAAGCATCCCTTTTTCTACGGTATTAGCTAAACAAACAACAAGCTACAATACTGGCGGCATCAGTGTCAACTTTACTACCAGTAACGTGGCTAAATGCGTCATCAGGCTTGACAATAGACAAGAGTATTAGTGAGAGATGTCCTGATACCACTACATTGGTACTTATGTACTTAAAATGTAGCAGATATTACATTGGTGAGTACTCTAATTTATGCACTGATCCAAAATCTCACTGGCAAAAATACTATGAAGACATCTTTATAGTTACTTTAAAGCAGTGGCGTGCGGTCCATATGGGCAGGTCGGGCAGAGCCCAGCTTGCAAAAGCATGCGCCCCAAAAAATAGTTCCTCAATAAATCATTGTTCTAAGTCTATTTTTAATAATATGAT
>JAVQKC010067683.1:0-10248 GCA_036025475.1 Philypnodon macrostomus
AGAGGCATTCTTTATTTGACCTCTGTAATGTGCCTATGTACATTAAGTATACACTAGCCCGGATCACTGTGACAACATTCATGAGATTGTGTTTATGTTCAGCAGGATTATTGGCTCAATAAAAGTGCATCATAACATTCATTTGTGAATTATTTAATTGTCATTAATCAAAGATCAATCCAGTTCTGCATCTTCATGATATGTACCTGTGTGCAACAGTTGAAAAAGATCCAGCAAAGACTTTTTGAGTTATTGCGTTCACAGTTTTGGCCCTTAATTAATTCATTACTTAATTAATATTCATTCAAGAAGTACCCAAATCGATACAGTTCGGCGTCTTTATGGTATGCACCTGTGTGCAAATGTTGAAACTGATCCGGCTATTCTTTTTTGAGCTATCATGTTCACAGCTAGGATCTGCGGACGTGGACGCACACCGACGTGATTCCATAATATCGTTGTTTCGCCAATATAATTATGTCCCATTAATGTTCTTCTTTAGAGTTCTATTTAGTGTTCTATATTCCTAAAAGCTGATATTGTTGATTGCTGATAAGTCATGTATATTCCATGCACTGTCCAAGTGGGCTCATAATTCTTACATAGTCCGCAGTAAATGTAATGGTCATATCTGTCCTCATCAACTCTAGGTGTACTTATTTCATGATTCAACACTGCACCTTGTTGGTTCAGCCAATTAGATAACCATTTAGATTTGACACTGTATGTAGACATTGTTCAAAACCAGACTCTTCATTGCAGAAGGCTGGAACTGTTGGGCACTTATGAATGTTACTTATGTGAACCACCACTAGCCCCAAGCCTAGTAAATCTTCTAGAAAATGAGGATAGGCAGAAATAGTTGAATAAGCCGACTACCAGATTCGAGGTTTATAGGTTTTTCCATGGAAAAAATGGGCTAGAAATTCCTTTTGGCTGCAGTGACGTGTGGGGAAGTGTAGAATGCCGCACTGACGCAACTTTGGAGCAGCCAGCGTGTAATAATTGGTGTGTGCTTGAGATTAAAGTGTGTTAAAAGTAGCAGTGTTGATGATAAAGAAGAAAATGAGGGCATGTGGTGTGAGAATGGAGACCCTTGTGGATGCGTGTGTGCACAAGTGGAAAAGCAGAAGGTTGCCTGCTGACGTAACGCTGCTAACTGTTTCCATAAAGAAGGCCTGGGATGAGGCGCCAGGCAGCCTCTTGGCATGGATATGTCTGTTAGCCATCAGGCCTACAAGAGAGAGACAGTACACTACACATGTAGCACACATTTATCACTTAATTTAACCAGGGTTTTACTGGCATCAAACACAACAGGTTCGGTTGCCAACACAAAACATTACCAGGCCATTCATCTGATGGTGCACGTACGGGTTCATTTGCACTGAAACAGGCAGTTAGAGAGAAGCCATAAAACTCAGGACAGGGGTGATTTAGATTGTTTAGATAAGGCGCTGGATTAGTATGTAAAAGGAAGTAAGTGAGCATCGTTGTCACAGCCTCTTCTACTCTTGACACTGACCTACAAAAAATCTACAAGCTGCTGCATTGTTTCAGTTCTGATATCTTTCAAAAAGACATATTGCAGGATAGGGTGATCTGTGGTCAGTAATCTAAAAAGGAAGAATGATCTTAAAAACACACACACATTGTTTACCCTCCAAACCACCAAAAGACTTGTGCCTTGTGTTGCAGGAAATCTTGCATTGCTGTCAGTGTGCATACTGTGTTAAAATAATAATAATATGACTTCACCCAGCTGTTTTAGCCTTAATATCATGCATTACCAAATTTGAGGAAATTAATTTGACTAAATGACTTTAAATCACAGTTATATAATTTCAAAGACACAATTTGTCTACGGTGTACATTTCCTTACTGATTTTTGTCTATGAAGCCTCAAGCAAGCAGAAATAGAGTTGGTGCTGAATGATAAATTCCCACAGGAAGCTTTTTAGAGTGCTGAAGCAGTACAGTATATCTGCAACAAGAACCCTTCCTGGGAAGTGCAGACTTCAGCACACAGATAGGTTTCCTGATCCATATTATACAAGCTGAGGGCACCTTGAAAGACAAACACACAGACAATGAGAGGCATATTGTGAGCGGATTATCCGGTGTGATCCTGGTGATAAATACACTCTTACATATTCAGGTTAGACTGATATGAAATACTGTATTTTAACACCATGGTGGTCTTGAAGACATAAACCAGAACAAAAGAATAGGAGATGATGGTATTGCTGTGCGTTTTTGGCAAAATGCTCATTAAAACATTGAAAGGCTGTGGGGATCTGTTTTTGCATGTATGAGTCTCTTTGTTAGTCATCTTCCCTGCCCAATACGTCATCATACGTTATGCTGCTTGGCTTATGCTGATGATTGTATAGGTGAAATCCCACTATGACATCATGAAACCAAAACTGGAGCTGTATCCATCAAACGCATTGAGGGGTGAAATGAAATAGCCCCCCATGGATTGAACAGTCTTTTCTGAGGGCAAATACCTGTCTTTGTCTTGTTCACACATAGACTCCATTCCACAACAAAGGCACTATTCCACAACTATGAGGGCAGTGACTAAACCTTTAAGAATTCACAGCAATAATTCATCTTCTGTCTTTTAAGTAATTTGTTCATGTACAAAGGTAGTAGTTTGTGAGATTGATATAACACACTGAACAAAACAAGGCTAGCTCTATGTTTGTATTTGTCTTTTGTATGTATTTAATTAAAAGGACATTGCACATTAACATGTATGACACATACATGTCATTATGCAGGATTGTAGCCGAGGGTCATTTCCATTCTTCCTTCGGCCGGCCCAAACCGACCACACAACACATCACTCTCACTAAACAAATACAACACTCATTACACATAAAAATAGTTACTGTGCACATATACACACACACACTCACACCACGCAGGCGCATGCATACAGTACCATCACTAAAATAGATTATGTCAGACTATGTGAACAGTTTTGATTGTCCAGTAACCATGACTTCAGTTGTTTAGAAAAAGAGCTGAGGGTAGGCAGATCCCGTATGGTTGTAGGTAAGGTATTCCAAGTTTGAGAGGCCCGATATGAAAACACAGCCTGTCCAAAGGCACCTTTTCTAGATGGAATTATACAGTCACCTCTGGAGCTTTCTCTGGTGGATCTGTTTAGATTTTTTACAAATAAATTCCTGTAAGGGATCAGGGGCTCTTCTGTGTAGGACTTTAAACACAAGGATGGTAGATCCATACCAATGCTTTGGCAGAGGTCTGTGCTGTAGTTAGTTGTTAGTTACTGCATACTCAAATGTTTATGAAACAATTATTGCCTGCTTACTTCAGGTGCTTAGTAACCATGCTTTAGTTTTATAACCAGCACGTCATCTCATGCTTTAATTCCTGAGAAGTAGCCACTGTTCAAATATATCACATCACAGACAAACACCACGCCCTGAACAGTGACTCTATGCATATCCTGACACATACGGGCAGATAAGGAAGAGGTGGAGTATGGAAACAGGGCGGTGAAGACATGAATACCACTTGTCTATGTCGGGAGTGAGAAGAGGAAGTACCGAGATCATGCCAGACAATGAGACAATCTGAGATGACACGGAACAATTAAGACACGTCACTTGGTGTGGTTTACTTAAACGTCTTTTGGTGTGAAACCTAACCCAAGGGCGTCTTTCTGTGCTAGACTGATATAAAGTAAAGTATAGCATTTTTTTCTGATGTAGTGTAGTGATTAGCCTTACGATTTACTGTTTTCACAATTTCACACCTTTAAAAGTTATCAAATATAATAGAGATGCTGACCATTGCTGTACTGCAAACGTTTTTTTTTTCATTTTCAAACTCTATTCCAAAAACTGTTGAAATGTTTGGAATGTCTGGAATAATTTTATTTATAAAACCATCGGCATTGGGTTGTTTGTCTGTCAGCAGAAATTATAGTTGTATAATTATTTTTTTTTAATAAACATTTTTTCGAAAAGATTTTGCCAATCTGGATCACTGAGTTTTTTTAAAAGCAGTATTGGTTAATGTATAATTTGACACTGATCAAAGGCTTAACGGTTATAGCATTTACCCTTGAACTAGGTGATCTCTGGTTTTAGTCTATATCTGGATCTTTTTTATCATTGCAAGATATGGTCAATACCTACCTATTAAATACGGCTTTGTTCCTGCTTAAGTGTACCTGTTATAAGCCATCCAACACAATCACTACAATGTTTTCATTTTCTATTTTCATTATATGATGTCTTGGCTTGACTATTTTATGACCTTCATTTGTTAAATTATTCACAGTGCCATCCGTAAATGGAAACATAGCATTCACTGTGGGTCAAAAAAAGAAAAATCAATATGGCCCTGTTATGTGGTTGGAAGGGAATTTGTTTCAAACTAAATCAATAATACAACTCCGGGACTCAGGATGTCGTCATGTTGTATGCATGTCCAGTGGAAATCCCCCAATCTCCATTTAGACCCCCATACACACACATACACACGCACACACATGGAAAAGAAGAATCAGAGAGGTGGGTTGTATTTTGTCACGTCTGTATTTTCTCATTTTCACAAAACATGTACAGGGGAGGGAAAAGCCTTTCAATAGAACCTGAGGTATTTTGCGTCAAGCAGCCAAAGGTATCAGGATTTACTTTAAAAACGTCTAAATTCATCAGTGTTCTTAGATGCGTTGCTATTTACAATAATAATAATAATAATAATCATAATAATAATCATAATCATAACCACAGTTTTAGCAAGTGGAACAGTCTGCATTATCATCGTTAACATGTTATAAATCATTTTACCAACATGTATTACAAAGAGGACAGGTTGCTTGAGCCTCATGCCATTTATTTATTAGGACAAAAAAAAAGTCAACACTGGAATCTATCACGTCAGAGAAGAAGGGCTAATCGTGGATAAAAGCAAGAAAATGCACATTACATATTATAAATAAATAATCTCGCACCAGGAGAGTTTTCAATTTCAGCTTCATTTCATTAATAGTGTTTCTTATCAAACCTTTGGGAATTCAGAAAACAAATTTAACAACAATTCCAAAAAATAAAGAGTGAAGGAGCTTTTTCGGACATGCATTGTGCTGATGTACCAGCGGCAGCGGTGTGTACTGCGCTGGGCTTGGCTCACTAAAAGATCCCCTGAGAATGAAAAAAAGGGTGTGTGTGGGGCCCGGTGCATGACTGTTACATGTGGAAGTGCATACAGTATAAAGCAGGTGTGTCCAAACCTTTTTCACTGAGGGCCACATTGTCAAAAGATAACACCGAGGGGGGCCACTCACTCAGGTGACCGATTTCGCTTCACCAAAAACACCCTCCGTTTTCAGGCCTCATACTGTATGTTCTGGCAGGTTGTTTTCTGTATTAGAACCACACAGAAATGTGGACATCTTGTTACACATTGAATCTTTTACTTAGCTTATGTAGTAAGAAGACAATTTGGGCCAATTGAGAGGTAAGCCTGAGGGCCATTCTGTGGACTGCATTTGACCACTTGGCCATAGTTTGAACACTCCTTGTTTAAGGGCTTGTAAGTGTGTAGTTGTCAGAAGCTTTGGTGGCAAGCTTTTTAACAATGGCAAACTGGTGCTGGCTCGGACAGTGGTTTGCATATACCTGTTGTTATGCAAGCGCTCCAAAATGGCAACGTGTGATTTAAAAATTGTATCTTATGGAAATGATGATCTGTCTTTCTTTGCATACAAACAACAGTCTCTTCATTTAATATACTATCCTAATAATTCACAAGCTAATACAGAATCCCTGTTCTTTAAGTTTGTACTATTGGGATGTCTGTACCATCCTACCAACAAAAAACAGACTATATTCCAACTTCCACACTTGGCTTTTGTCAATAGTAAGAGGGCTTTGTTATAGAAAGCAGAAAAGTGCATTTCAAAGCTCACTCTCCCAAAGAAACAGCACATATTGCTCACTGGATGTGTGTACGTGTATGAAGGTGTGCTCATAAATACCATACAGCAAATAATTATAATAATAATTCAACAAAAGAAAAAGAAATACGCAAAACATTATATTATTTCTCATTACCAGAATGAACCAAACAATAAATTAAACTATAACTTGAACAAAAAAGTCTATTAGGAGTCCATTAAAATTGCCATATATATTCATATTGTATATATATAGTTTTTGTCAGTCTGTAGTCAGCCTTTCTGGTGCATGCTCAGTGGTGACCATAGGTGGAATGAGAGGGGGCAAATGGGGGTAAAAACTCTGTTATCGCCATCCTAAATCTGTCCCATCACATGGTTAACACTGAAACAGGGGAATCAAAGTCTCTGTGCTTTGAGGAGAATGATAGCCACTGCAAACTGTCTCAAAACAGTCTCTGTAAAAAAGGATCCTTCATTGTTTTTGGGCGGAGTACCGTCTTTAGATGTAGTCCATGCGGTGTAGACCTTTGTGCTGTGATGATGGTACGTAAAGACGGTGTCGTAGCGAGTCTGTTATTGTTGATGTTATGAACGTTTGCAGCAGCGGGAAGAGAGGTTGGATTTAGCCGTGCGATAATGTAAGGTTTTCAGGGTGAAGCTTTTGAGAGGAGAAACAAGGCTTGGTTCAAATCACAAGCTAAACACCCACATTACATTTGACCACAGGCAAGCAAGTACAGTCTGTCATAACAGGGAGACTCCACATATTAGAGATGCAACACAACACTTGTTCTGGGTGGATTCTATTTTACCCCAATAAATGAAACAGTACCAACAGTCATTCCCATGTCCCCCAGGTCTGATATGGACCAACTATAGGGCTCTTTCTGACATTGGGCTACTCAGCACTAGTCCAGGTGCAAATGCTAGTTCCATTACCTTTCTGCTGCTTTCTATTTGCCACTTGAGTCTTTAACACTGCCTGTGAAGGGAGCACAAACACATTTGTTTCCCTTCTTTATTGTCTTTGTGCACTCCTTCTGACTAGGTCCATTTCCCCCCCATGGGACAGTCCATCTCATGTCCATTATCTGTCAGGACACTTCAATAATTTCCATGCTGCCCGAAAAACTTGACTGTTTCCCGATTTTGCCCAGTTCTTCTCTGGACCGTGTTTCAGAGATGCCGTCCTCAAACTCCATCTGACAGCTGCGGCGCTTGAACTGCTTGTCTGACCCGCTGTTGCTCGTACCATTAGACACTGTTGACGTGTCCCGGTGGTCTCTTTGTGTCTGGCCCGTTGGGGGCTTGTGGGATTTATCTCGTAACCGCACGCCTTCGCTGCACCCGAACGACACGTAAGCCGAACTGCTTCCTAACCTCACTGTTGACTCCTCTACAGTTCCTTTGACTCCCAGCTCCATGTCTCCCCCCTCATCTGCCCCAAAGTGCCAGGGGGCATCTGTGGTGGGGGTGACAGGTGTGACTGGAGTGGTGGCTTGGACAGTGTCTCGGTGTTTGGTCCACATTGCCCCGGAGCCGACATTGGGGAGGGAGGGGAGAGACAGCAGCAGTGACCCCTTCAGGTTCTTATTGGAGTTGTTTTTGTTGTCCAGTGCCAGGTTGAGTGTCTGGGGCGGCTGTGTTTGTGAGTGGACCGGGGAACTGTTTGAACTGTGCTTGGCTTTCCTTCGGGACCTGGACGACCTATATACTCCTTCACTTCCCCCATGACCCAGCCCTCCGATGCTACCCCCACTCCCTGGTGAGGGGAATGGGGAATCAGAGGAACTTGGACTGTCCAGGACAGGTGATTGGGAGCACACACCATTAGATGTGCCTGACCCGGGACTGTCCAGCTTGCACAGCTTAGGGACATCTTCAGAATGCGTGGGTGCTAGTGTGGGACAGTGAGAGCTGTTAGGGGAGTAGACAGATTTAATGTCCAGAGAAAAGGAGCGTTTGAGTCGGTTAGTGTCCATGATCCTCTCAGCAGAAAGATGCAGACCGTTGAAGCCTTGTTGGAGCATTGTGGGTGACGGCAGTTTTGGCTCTGAAGGAATCTGCGGCTCTGCCACAGATGACTCATAGATGCTGTGGTGTCCATTCATTTCCAAACATGTGCTGACCCCGTTAACCTCTGAGTTCTGCTTACTGCTGCTTTCAGCGCTCTTCTCATCCGAGTTTGAAGTAAGTGCCTGAAGAAGTCGTAGTTCCTTTTCAAACTCAAGCAGCTGACCGAGGAAGTTGAAGTTTGGGGATATGGACGGTCGTCTGTCCTTCACAAACCTGAAAAAGAAAGTAAACACAATCGAATAAATCAGTGCCAAATCAAGACCAGGAAAAAGATATGTGTTGCCCAGACAAGGCCTGTTACCTAGCAGCCTACAAACAATTTAATTTCTCATGAATGCGGGGAGGAGTAGGAAATTGTCTAGCATTTCTTCAAATGTAGTTTGTCTTCTTGCTGGTGGTGTGTGGGAGGACCTTACGTACCTGTAGGCATCATCTGATGTCAAGCCCATTGTCTTCATGATGTATGCAATGGCAATGGTCGCTGAACGAGAGATTCCTGCCAGGCAGTGCACAATGACTCTGCAGTTTGACACCTTAGCTTTGTCTGTTGGGAGAAAATGGACAGGTAAGTATACAGATTACTATACACATCCTGACAGGACTCATGTTTAGGGCAGAGTCTCTGGAGACTGAAAGCATGTGACATTTCAAGAGACAGGGTCATACAGCGGATGTGTCGTATCTATTGCCTTTGTTACCTGGGCTGCACGTGGACATGTCTGTGTGGTATTACATATCTCTGGATTCAAATAACATGCCAGGGTTTATAAAGACAATTTCTCCAGTGTCTAGTGTAAACTTACCAATGAATTCATTGGTTTTGTCCAGCCAGGGAAGCAGTTTCTCACAGTAGTTGTCATTAACTGGGATTCGCATAAAATGGCTCTCGCTGATGAAGTCTGGTTTGGGGCAGGTGTTACTGGCATTCAGCACATACGTGATACCAATTTGAGCCATCAGATCCTACAGATGCAAGGATGAAAAGAAGTAGTGTCATGTTTAGTTACCAGTAAAACAAAATGAGACAGTAATCTGACATTGATGCACAAGTGAATAGACAGTAACCTTGTTAAGGACATCTTTTTGAGATCCTAGGTAGAGGTGTGGCAGGATGCGAGTGGGCCCCACATTGGCCACAGGCAAACAGGGCTGTGACAGGCTCATAGGCAGAGCAGTAGCGGGCTTCCCTTCACACAGGCCCGGGAAACAGGAGGAGAATGCAGCAAATCCTCCTGCAAAAAAAAAAAAACACAAGGAGGGTGCTCGTGAGGTAATGGTTTTCCACAGTGCATTCATACATCATAGTAAAAAGATTTATATGAAGTCAAGCCTCTGCTTTAAAAACAACATTAGCAGAGCAGACAGACGCTGTATTGACGTGCAAAGGTGAATCTGGGCTACAATGTCTGGGTGCTTGCAGTGTAACAGGAGCAAAAGAGAGGCTCTGTGTTTCTTTGTGCAGTTCGGGTGAACTGTCGGACGGCAGGAATGTGCGTGTCTGGCCCTTTAAGAGGCAGGCGGCTCCGCTTTCGACATATATGTGTGTGCTCGCGCATGGTTCTGTTTCCTGCATGAGCTCATGTCCTGTAGCAGAGCATTGCGTCAGGCCGAGGGAATGAGAGAGGCCACAGGTGCAGGGCCAGAACAGAGGCCCAGTAACATCCTACCGACAATACACAAAAGCACTAACATTTATTCTCTTCAAATTATCTTCAAAATCATCAGGGCATAGTTAAGTTTCACTTTCCCTGGTTATAATTCTCTCAGCCATTACAGTGATTACAGTGCATTACAAGGGTTATATAACTAATAAGTGGGGCACAGGGTGGGGGTGTACGACTGCCCGAAGTATGAATATAAGGGAGTGGAATACCTCAAGGAAACCCTGAGTCCCAGAAAGGCAATTATAGAACCTAATCTTGGTCGAACCCGGCCTGACCCAATCTGGGACGCACCAATGTAAAGAGAGTGAGTGAGACATGACATCACTACTCTAAAGTAGCACACACGACACAGGGCAGCCTTCTGCTGTAACACACCCTGCCTGCACTACTCATGTAGCAACAGTTGGCCAGTGTGCAATACGCACCAGCGTCACATATGTGCAAAGAGAAACAAGGCCTGTGCTGTCGTCCCCGACAGCAAAGTGTATATCGGCGAAAACGACCCCATACGTCTGCCCCGTACGTCTGCCCCATACGTTGCCCCGTACGTCTGCCCCATACGTT
>JAVQKC010067688.1:0-10329 GCA_036025475.1 Philypnodon macrostomus
AAACTGATCCGGCAATTCGTTTTTGAGTTATCGCGTTCACAGCTAGGATCTGCGGACGCGGACGAACACCGACGTGATTCCATAATATCGGCGACACGCTGTTTTCGCCGATATAATAATTTCCAATACTAGACTAAAACAGGACTAAAACCAGGGCTAAATCAGGACTAAATCTAGGAATAAAAAGGGTGAATGATTAAAGATTACAATTTTAACAACACGACAATACAAGAGTTAAACCATGTCCAAACTAAAACAGGACTAAAGCTCATCTATACACCAGTTCATGTCTAAACCAGATCAGTCACTTCAAGCCCCATTCTAGAGCAGGACTAAAACCAAACTAGCTCTAAATTTAACTAAATCATGACTAAAATGGCAAATATAATTAAAACAAAAAAAAAACAGTGGTACCTGTCCCACACTTTGAGAACCACTCGTCTTCATAAAGCAAACTATAGTATTACTTGTGATGAGTAAGACTGTATTCTACGTACCGGCTGTGTGTGAGGTGTCCGTGACCACAGAGAAGATATGTTGGAGGATATCACAGAAGTACGTCTGATAGAAGCTCTGAGCGGCCGACTCCTCCTGAGCCACGTTCTGAAGCATCGTGTACAAGATCTGAAGTCCTAGAGAAGAAAAAAACACAATGGTTTGAAATCTTCTAGTGTCCAGTGTATCTCCTCCAGCTGTTTCTGTTTCTGCCGGATGTCTAACCTGTTACTATTGACATAGTGGTGTATCAAAAGCAAAGCAGCACTAAAATAGGAGCAACCGATAGGAAGTGTAATGTTTTTAGATGATTTTGAAGAACTGTAGAAGGCTTGATAGGGCAGGTACAAAATACCTTGAGCTCGATATATTATGTGTCCTTAAGTTAATAACCATCCAATAGTCGTTTTAGGTTCGTTCAAATACTAAATGATCATGGAGGGAAAAAAACATTGTCTGGAATAGTTTGTTATATTTTGCATCACTCTCCACACAATAGCAGTTCTGTAGACCAGTATAGAGTCTATCTCACCTGTGTCAGCCACGTTCCTCATGGTGTGTTTGAAGGCCCAGATGATGGAGTCTAGCACCAGTTTGAACTGAGCTGGAGGAATGGCCAAAAAGGCAGGGAAACAGTGAGA
Source organism: Philypnodon macrostomus (assembly GCA_036025475.1). Taxonomy (NCBI): domain Eukaryota; kingdom Metazoa; phylum Chordata; class Actinopteri; order Gobiiformes; family Eleotridae; genus Philypnodon; species Philypnodon macrostomus. Next base: position 1,137 of record JAVQKC010067688.1, read on the forward strand.
GTTGACGGCCTGCAGCAGGTAGAAGAAGTGCGTCCTGTGTTCAGGAAACTCCTCAAAGTTCTGAAAAAAGAAGGTGTTAATATAAATGAGTAAGTCATACTTTTTATTTACTAATTACTTTAAATGAGTTGGGTGTAATGGAAAGTATAATGTTAGCATTAGTATTGAGTGTGTACCTTGTTGATCATGTTGAGCGTGCACTCAAACACTGCGTCAAAGATCTGTGGGATCTCACTGGTGATATGTCCTCCCAGTTTGTTGACGATGGTGGCCATAGTACTCAGGACCTCAGGCTCTCGAGCCGCAGGGACGTTCCTCTGGTAGTCTATGAGGACAGCATCTAGCAGAGGGGGGACAAAGTTCTCTCCAACCTGAAGAAAGGAGGAAATATGTACATTTCAAATTCACAATTGTGAAAGATTTCATATTATTTAGAAGAGCTGGTGCTGTTTGGAAACAGAGCATGAAAATTAATAACAAACAGAACCAGTCCAAGTCTTTGTGTCAGAGCTAAAAATATAAACTAGACTGACTTCCTCCATATTGAATCACTGACTGCTCACAAGAGAAGAACATTTAGAAAATATAGAGCAAGTGCATATTATCAATTAAAAAACTGGTGCCAAGCATTTCTTAACATTCTGTTTCCAAAAAATATAGAATCATAATGTATGTAGCTTTTAAAGACTTTAGACTATTAAGTTTCAATGTCTTACCATCTGAGGGTCATTGGAGCGGCTGACCCATCCTGAGATCAGTTTGAGAGTCTCCCTCTTTACTGTCCTCATACTTCTGATCAACGGCTGCTTCGTCACCATCTCACCTGCAACATACACACAAAATATATCTTCACACTATACATTCATACATATTCAAATGCTGTATGGCCCTCTTCTGTTTGTTGATTTAAACAGATTTACAGGCAGTTATTTTCTTATACAGTGGTACATTAGAGACAGTTTTTCTAAATAATGTTTTACATGTCTCCTCACAGCCACACCACTTGATACAAAGCCCACTCCTTCAGTTTGAGACTCGGAGATTAGTCACCAAAACCACTGATAAAACATATGAAAATCTTGTTAGGACTTAGTTTGTGGCTTAGATGGTAGAACATGCTACAGTTGTGTCATTGGGCCAGACACTTTATTCACCTTGCCTATGTATGTACTGTATGAATGTGCTAGGTAATTGTCATGGTGTGTTTGGTGGTTGTCATGGGGGTTGTAGATGCAGTAGGGCTCTCATGTGTCAATCAGTCTGCCCAAGGGCAGCTGTGGCTATTGAGGTAGCTAACCATCACCAATGTATGGCTTATTCTTATTAGGGGAAAATGTCAAGACACTCTGTACTCGGCACTAAATTACAGTTTGTATTCTATGCAAAAGCACACACACTAACCCGAATCAGCTTCATACTGCCATACTACTAATCAGGCCGTCCCAGGGCAAGTTCGGTGTTAGCTTACCATCGCCAGCGTATGCCTTGTATGTCTTATAAGCTAATGCCCCTGTTCCACTGACCACACAAAGTCAGTTCCCTCACCGTTGGTCTGGATGGCTGCAGATATGTTTTCACTCAGGCACTTGTACACATTGAGCATGTCCAGGTAAATGCGACCGAGCTGGATCACAAATGGGTGACCCACGGCTTTACAGGCTCTCACATTAGTCTTCAGTATACTGCCCAGCTGTTTCACCGTCTCTGCGTCCTTCAAGATGTCCACGTTCTGAGAAGACATTAGAGAAAAGGACTTAAACATATGTGTAAATAATTATAGCTTTTAGTGAGACAGGAGTCTATTGAGGTCAAAAGTCCTACGCCAAAATTCAGGTTAAGAATTTGAAACAAATGTTATTCTTTTTTTTGGGGAAACATATTAGATGTTTAATCACCCTAGACAAAAGATTGACCACCTAACAGAGGACAAAATAAAACCGAAAAAAAAAAATATTAAAAAATAATCTACTCCTGGGTAAATTTGGATTAATTAATCTTCTTCTGCATCGACCTGCCATATATTTTTAAATGACTCAAAGTGCAAATGCAGTCAAATTGTATATGTGCTACATAATTGTGGAACATACTTTTAGTTTCAAAATAATCAGTTAACAGGAGTTTGTTGCTCTCCGGCATGTTGAAAGGTCAAATCAGACTTCATCTCAGCAGCTCGGGTATCAAAATGATCTCAAGAGTTCTCCAGTTGAAATTACAAGAAGACATTCATGTGCAGATTTGACCTCGACAAGTGGGATTTACCATAATACCTACAGCACATGAAGGCAGCATCAGTCCCAGTTTAGATTTGTTTTGTCCTCATATTTCGTGAGGTGGTACTTGGTGTGAGAGGTTTGCCAGAATGGAGGCACTATCTTCAACCACATAATATAGAGTCTCTCACCTTGGTGGCCTGTTGGATGATGCTGTCCCACACCTGGTTTGGCAGCAGCATGTATTTCTCTATGAGGTGCTCTTGAACTGTCTGGTCTGTCTGGGCTCCGATCATGTATCCTACTGCTTCATAAAACGTGTGCACCTACAGACAGGCCACAAAACATTAGAAACAGCATTCAGAGTACAGTAACAATTGTTCTCTTTTAGTAATAACTATCTTCACCTAGTTTAGCTTCACAAACTGTCAGCCTACATCCACTGAGGAAATGGTGGGAGGAGCCTACCTGTACTTCAAAAATGTCCTTTTGAAGGCAAAGTGTGGTCACATGACAGCATCTCTCAAATATTTTACCTAACAGTATGTCTTCAAAACACACAAGTATATGCCACATTTGACATTGTTGTGACCCTGACCTGTTGTGGTTGTAAGTCACAGATGATTGTGTTGATGTTGTTGAGAATCTCGTCGATAAAAGGCATCACTTCTCCCACTTGGACCTGGATGAAGTGACGCCGGCACTTCTGGGCGATTTTAATAAACGTGTCACATGCCATGTCCTGGACACCATCGTGGGTCTCTACATTTGAGGAAGAACAAAAATGGTTTTTAAACATAAAACATAACAGAATAAAGATGTTCACTTCTGTATGTCTGACCGTGCATGAATTCGAATAGCTTGTTGACGACTGTTTTGAGGAACTTCCAGTGCGCCCGGAGGAAGCGCGGGTACTGTCCCACGATGTACATGATGTTGGAGGCGATGATGGCCTTGTTGTCCTTCCCTCTCTTCTGTTCACAAAGGCCCAGCAGATCCTGAAAGAGAAAAAATATTTGATTACGCTACATACAACCAGCTTATCAACCAATTTCATTTAGTTACAAGATGTCCAGTCTTTGGACCAACACAAAGATTAGACTTTAGACTTTATATTGCCACATATTCCCACATATTTAAGTCTGTGCAATTAAGTTATAGGTCAACATGTAGGTTCCCCTAATGATGGCTTAAGAAGCACTAAGAACCCATGTATGATTTAGTCCAGTATACACACCTTGATGACTGTGACCAGAAACCTCTTCTCATCCTCTTCGTGCATGGCTCCACTGATAGACCCTATGGCCCAGCACAGTGTGTTGAGGTTCTTCCAGGACCACTCAGTGCCGTTCACCTGGTTATGGAGCTTCTCTGTCATGATGCGCTCTGTGTCTGCGTAGTCCAAATGGGTCAAGTACACTAAGAGAGAAGAGTATTCAGAGTAGAAGTATTGTATGGTTAGGAGATATGACTGTAGCAATAAAACATTACATGAACATATGGTGTATTAGACAGTTGTATAGTGAACTGTGAGGCACCTACAAACAATGACCAGACACTGAATGCCTTTATGATTCAGAGCAATTCAATCACAAAGAAACAAAAACAAAGACTAAATGGGTTTTAAACTAAGCCTAAAGCATGATCAAACCAGGCCTAGACTGGGTTTGAAGCGGGACTAAATTGAGACATTTCACCTAAATGTGAGCCTAGATGATTTTATATTTTATAATAATACAGGCAGTTTATGTTCTATTTACATGAATAGAACTTGACATACCTAGTGTCTCCCTCATGTTCTTGTACAGGTTGATAGAGTCTGTGTCTTTCATGAACTCTCTGACCACTTCTCCCTGATCGTTCTCCACCACCAGCACCTCCTCGGGCTTGGCCATCCGACTGACCATCAGCAAACGCACCTGTTACAATACAGCAGAACCGGTCAGGGCAAGTATGGTCAACTTACACATATGCATTATTATTTAAGCTTAATGGGGAACAATGCAACTTTTTCATATTTTTCTACATTTTACAACTTAAACCGCAGTGAAGCTAGGTCAGCCTCTTCTTCCAAGGTGAGTTTTTGCCAAAAGGCACAAGAGGGTAAAGGAAGCTTCATTCACCCCACATCATCACATTGACTATGTAGTTTAATTAAGGTTAAAAGTTGCATCGTTCCTCTTTAACTTTACTTTTGACTTACAGTTTACCAAATAACAGCTGGTTTGTATTGTTATAATACAAACAAGATATTCTGGTGTTACTTTGCTAGTTTTCACCAACATTTTGGCCATAACACTGGTTTTGGCAGTAGTGTTCCAGCCACCCGTTGCTCCAAATCTGCCAGTAGACTTGGCCATTTCAAGGATGCAATGCAATAGGCTGAATTCTTGCTAATGGTGAGCTTCAAGGGAAACTTAATCTGGTAACAATGTTATTCTAAGCTGAACTATGAGGAGGAAATGTAATACTTGTAAATGAGACTTTGACAAGGTCATGTTTACTGTGCATACTTTGATCAGCAAACAAACTTACTGTAATTCTGGAAGACGATAACGAGGAAAGCTATGAAAAACAGCATTTCCTCATTGTTCCCAGCTATTTTCAGTGTGCTAATGTTATTTTTACATAAAATAATCATCTAACTGACTTAAATCTCCTCTTTGGTCTTCCTCTAGGCCTCCTGTCTGGCAGCTCTAACCTCAGCCTCATCCTACAAGCCATATATCCACTATCCCTACTCTAGTATCTCCGAGACATCTCATTCTGGACACCCCTGATTTTATCTAACATGAGCTTTTACCTTGGACAGTACAGGTAGGTATAACTGTCTTCTTGGTGGTACGTCAAAGTGCTGGTTTCCTGATAGCAGTGGGGACGTCGACGTGGAGAAGGGGCTCTCTCTGTACAGCTCAGCGGCCAGGTGGTTCCAATACTCCAGACAGATCTTAAATATCTCTGTCTCCTCCACCTCAGACACCAGCAGCATGTAGTGGAGTGCCTAAATGAGAAACAGGACAATATGAATTCAAGTGTACCATCTTTATCAACTATTGTGATTTTAACGTAGTAATTTTCTACCCCATGTTTAATTTTGCCAAAATATTCATGAATGTAAATGTATTAAAGGTGTAGTCCATACGTTTCCTAAAATAATGTTAGAAAAAAGAAAAGAAAATGCTTTAACAGACCCTGTTCTATGATGTAAAGTAGGTAATGTAAAGTCATAATTATTATTTTACTTTAGTCCCTCCTCTGGCCCCTACAGCGACATCAAATCAGAGTTTGTGGGATACCACTTTGACCACTAGTAGTGGAGTTTTACTTTAGTCCCTCCCCTGACCTCTACAGACTACAGATGACCTACTTTACATCATAACAGGATTTTTTTCTTATTTTAGAAAAGTTACAGCCAATATATTTAAGTCATTGGTTGCCTCTTTGTGTCAGTCTCGTGACCAAGTATTGTCCAGGGTGTACCCCCCCCCCTCTGGCCCAAAGTATCACCTTTTTAATCTTATACTGTATTCAAAAACTGAATTTACATGCTAGTGCTTCCCTTCTCTGCATCCGGTGCAGCTGCTGTACAGAGAAGGGTCCATTTATTTTTATTCAATCTTTAACTGGGAAAGTCCTATTGCCAAGGTTGTCCTGGGCCCATGAGGAATACAATGTACATTTGTTTAACTGTAGGGCAACATAGAAACCCATACAGGCAGAAAGGTCAGATTCAGAATTTTGAAATAAAAAAGATTCCCATCTCCTTTGAGTGTAATATTGTTGTCCAAAAATAGATAAAAACAGAAGTGAAAGTGAAAATATAATATGACAATTTGGCTAAGATCAAGATCTTAATTTTATCACAATTTTACACAGAAGTCTACTGCTATCATAATTAATTAATTTACCTTAGCAGATCATAAATCAATGCACTGTATCACGGTTTAACGGTCTTCCCAGATTATCAGAACATCATAACTATATATCATGATTAAATTCTTTATCGCCATATCATCCACCCCTATGTTCTTCTGCCCATATAGTCACTATCCCTTCTTTGTACAGTTACCATCTCAGGCTGGACAGGTCTGATTTTATCTACATAACATAAGCTATCCCTCTGTACCTCCTGATCTTATCCGTCCTTGTCATCAACAAATAATACATTTTTAAGCTTTACTACTAGTGCTTCCTACTATTGTTTCCGTTAAAATGACTAGTATGTCAAATATCCATACCTCCATAAGTGTCTCCCTCAGGTTGAGCCTCTTCTCGATCAGCTGGCCATGTTCTTTGAGGAATGTGCAAAGGAACAGGCTCAGGTTTTGGATGAAGTTCTGCTCGTCGTCTTTACCGTTGGCATAGGCCAGACGAATATTGGTGTTCAGAGGCAGCATCTGAAACGTTCAAGGAAAAGAAGGTTAGATAGTAATGCATGGTCTAAGCACAAGAACATAGTTCACACACCAACCATAGTTGCTTGGTATAATATAGTGATATATATATATAGTGATATATATATATATAGTGATATATATATATATATAGTGATATATATATATATATATATATAGTATAGTATATAGAGTGATCCCAACATAAGCCAAAAGTTGGATCAGGGCTTGACATTAGCGCTAGCCAGCTAGCCAAATGCAGGTAGATTTATAGCTAGTAACACATTCACTAGCCAGATTGTCTTGTTAGATTTCACTGCATAAATACTGTACACTTAACTAGTTTAGGCCTGTGGTTGAGAGGCTACACTTAGTCACAGATATGCGATCAAAGTCTCAATAAAAACACATTGGCAAGACAAAAACATAGAACTGTACTCAAAACCCATACTTTTATAACAATATTTTCAGTAAATCATATACTGCACATGAAAGAACATGTACATTGTGGCCAGTAAAAAAGGTGGTTATTTAATTTGTGGTTAAATAATTTATTAGTGCCCTTTATTATATATATATTTTTTTTACATCTATAGCCCAGTAATTAATTACTCTATAGCCAAGTATAATTCACTATAATTAACATAACCTTCAGTAGGGACACTGCTCTGCTCCATAAACCAGTATCTAATTTAGATACTAGTTTTTGTATCAATTAATATCGAGGTATTCATTTTTTTGACAACTTTAATTTAAACAGTGTTGTATCCATCACTACTGACTCACCTGTTTGAGCTGACACATGGTGAGAGTGAAGAGGGACACAAACTGCTCCTCGTACTGGCTCACACTGACACCAGCGATCTCCGTCAGGCACTTCAGAGTCACGTTACGAAACATGGGCACGTTTAAAAACTGAAGAAAAACATGATGATAATGAGAGACTGATTATAATTAGCTTTATGCATTAGTAACCTTCATCATTGGAGGCAATGAGACAGGCACATGGCTGCTAATTTGTTTCTCATTTATACAACCCCAGAACTTGGCACTCCTAAGTAAAAGCTCCTCAGTCCTAATTTAGACCTGGTTTAGTCCTAGTACTAGCTCCTCCAACCTGGTTTAGTTCCAGCACAAGGTCCTTAGTCCTGGTTTAGACCTAGTTTAGTCCCAGTACAAGCTCTGGTCATTTGGGACACTTTAACAGTACATCCATTAGTCCCTGTGCTCCTGTCTACTTCTCCAAAATGGGAGTATCTATATACAAAGCAAGTGCTCACCTTATAGACTAATGTGCTAATGAGTTTCGTCTCAAAGATATAGCCCAGAGGAATCCAGTTCAGGAAGCGTAGCAGAGTCTCCAGAGTGGCGTGAACCAGAGGTGCATTCTGGGAGTTCTCCTAAAGGGCGACCAAATACAGGACAACAGAGGACAGAGAGAAAAATGATGTACTGTGTGTAATTAGATGGTATGAGAATATATGAAGTAAAGGAATATGTGTTGACGTACCATGACAAACTGGCATAGCTGGAATATCTGGGAGAATTCGTTGCACATGCTGGAAAACAGAAGGGTGCTGATTCATTTTATTTGTCTTCTACAGATAATATAAGTGTCCTCTTTCCGTAAGATTTGCATCTAAAGTAGGATCAAGTGTGCCCTGCTCACTGAAAAGAAGAGCAATATTAAACTACATCCTACAGCCATTGTAGGCGCATTTATGTTATCAAAACTTGGCAGACAAAAAATGATTTTTTTAATGAACCAGAAAATACTATTAAGAGGCATGTTGTCTGCTCAATATCAAATATATTGTGTATATGGGTTTAGTGTACAGTTTATCACATACAGACCTGTCCTTTAGATGCTTGGCCTTGACCTGTGTCATCTGTCCACTGGAGAAGTCAAACACCTCTTCACTGAGTAACTTCAGGATCACCATGTTGTTCTGACAAAGGCTCTCACTGGTTCTACTCGCTCCCACGATGTCACTGATGAAGGTGGGCCAGTGCTTCGGCCACTCTTGCTTCAAGATCTGCACAAGGGCAAATGAAATTCAGGTAAGGTTAAGATACCTGAATTTCCTTATTGACCCATAAGGAACTGTGTCCTCAGGATTTTTGTCAGGACCTAGCTGGAGAATTAGCCTAATGTGCATGTTCTAGAAAACCCACCCTGACACAGGAGAAACATGCAAACGCCACAAAACCACCTCCTCCGGTCCGAGACTCGAACATGGAACCTTCTTGCTGTAAGTTTACAGTGTCCCTGCCAGCTAACTATATAAAAAAATGTGATTTAAAAATAGTAAAAAATAGGCAAATCTTGCTAAAAATAACATGCAAAACATCTCCTCCCACAAGGCCTACTGAGAACAGGGAAGGCAAATTAGTAACTTAGAAAAATAACATGATTTGATCTCAGCTGACATCCATTGGCTTCCTCTGACTGTCCAAAGACATGCACGTGTAATTCATCCATTTTATATAGCGCTTTTCACAACTACTCAAAGACGCTTTACATTTTTGTATTATTCATTCACTCCACAGTCACACCTGATGATGGTAAGCTACTTATGTAGCCACAGC
>JAVQKC010067690.1:0-10000 GCA_036025475.1 Philypnodon macrostomus
AATGTTTTTGAGATGGTAAAATGCAGCTGATATTATAGATTTAATGTGACTGTTAAAATCCAAGTCTGAGTCCATAATTACCCCTAGATTTCTGACCTGATTTTTTGGTTTTAGAGAAAAAGACTCAAATAGCATTCAGAAATATGCTTTTACTTTAATTTACTTTATATTTAGTTGTTTGCTAAATGCAAAGTGATGCTGAGAACAGGTTTGTGGAAGAAATATATTTTTTTTATACAAAGCATATTTTGGAATCATAAAAAGATGCGTCCAAGCGGTAGCATTGGTCTGTTGTCACAAATTAGATAGGTAGCCATTTTACATCTGGCGGTGAAACGCTAATCACCAAAGATGGTACAGAAAAATTAAAAATACATTTATAGGACTTGCATGAGAATCGTATGCACTCAAAAACCAATGTCAAAAGTGAAAAGCCTTAAACGTTTAATATTGTGATTATAATTGACCTATAAAAAATATATAGTGGCGGTCGATGACTTTGAAGCTAGGCCAATTCTCTAAGAAAGACAACTGCGCTAATGTTTTCCAATGTAATCTATCATAGAACACTTCTGATTCCAAGCTGTTGACCAATAACCATATGTAAGTTTTACAGTGATCTTCTCAAAGATTTCGTATCCAAAAGCGACTGACGGTTTTGAAAATGAGCCATTATTACAACAAAATTAGCAAGTCGTCACAGAAGGCCAGTTTTATGTTTCCGACGGTCCCAAACAAAGCAAGATATAAACCCCAGTTCTGCACCATTTACTTTAGCCCGAATCCCCCATTTCGGTTTCAATTTGTGAGCTCTAACCAACCATTTCTTATGGCGAAGGCGGCGCACCAAAAATCAGCCATTTTGGTTTTAACATTTGAATGGCTTTTAGTCTATTAGTGCTGACAGTAAGATAGACGAACAAAGACTGTATGAGAAATGGATACAGCTTTGGACCCCCTGATGTGAGGAGACAGTATATGAAATAGTACAGCACTATATTGGGGCTAGAATGGGTTAAAGCAAGAAATATGCTGGATTTTTCAGTCAAATCTATATATTTTTTCAATTTCAGTTGCATCATCTAAACGCATGGTGTTTTAGGATGCCCTGTAGTGAACAGCACGTGAACATAAATGCTATAGGACGCAAGAGGTGTGAGAGGAGGGGCATAGTGTCATTTCTCATTCATGGCTCGCTTCTTGCTGCTTGGCCATTTTGGTTGGGTGGCCTTGCTCTTCATTGATGCCACTGCAAACAACAATAAGCAGCCAAGACAGCAAAGAGAGGGGCGCTGATGGCCATTTTTTTATTGTGCCCTAGCCTTGAAATTGGACTGACAGGGAAAGATGCAGTGGGTGAAGCAAGCGGATTGAAAGGCTCATCAAACAACAACAGGATCAACCTTACACCCCCCTCTGCCGCCTCTCCCCCCTCCCCTTTTGAGACAATCTAATATGTGGCATCCTATGATAATAAAGGAAAGGGCCTGTGGAGTGCAATATAGGCCACACTTCCTAAACCCGCAGGGGACACATTAGCGCGTAATTTGTTTAAGATTACATTATGTTTTTGTGCGTAACGGCAAACGTACAAGGGGGGGCACCCATTGTTGAATAGTGCTTATTTCTGCGTCAAAATGCACACATCAACATAATCTGTTACCACCTTAGACATCTTTTAGGTCAATTCCCTTTTTGTGCAACGCTAGAAACACAAATGACTAAAAACGACTAAAAACGAAAGCGCTTTCTCTCATTTCGCGCACTCACCTTGGCTAGTGGTTTCTATAGAGGCAACAGTGCTATCCGCAGACCAGGCATCGTTGGCGGAGCGCTGCGAGACCATGGAAGTCGATACCATGGTCTGCAGCGTTTTCTCCGGAGCGAAAAGAGTAGTTCGGGCATCCGTGGATCTCTTTTGAAGGCTGGATGTTCGTTGTATAATCCCGGTTTGTGGAGGTGTGGAGATAGTTGAAGACGCATCGTATTGATTGATGCGAGGAGAAGGTGGCGGTGCAGCTTCGGATAATCCATATAAAATAACTAGCCAAAAAGCTGGGGATATGTACATTATTATTAAGGACGTGCGCCTCATGTTTCGCCCTCAGCTCTCCATGTACGCACGCAGCGACGGTCCTTTCGCAGACCTTTCCCTGCCACCATTGATGTACCACCCCGGCTCGGCTCTGACTCTCTGACTCTCTCACTCGCTCGCTCGGCTGTTTGTTGCCCTATGAACCGCAAGCAACACTTCACCTGCTACACAACCAAACCTGCGCAAAAGGAGGGCTGGGTCTGTGGCGGGGAGCAGCCAATAAGAGACGCGTAAGCGATACCCAAGACGCGCGTTGATTGGTTGTGAAACAAGTCGTTAATCACGCTAGAGCTCCACTAGCCTATATATTACATTGTAGGCCAAATGATCATGGTGAACAGCAAAATGGGGGCACAGCATAATAGATTTCATTCATATTTTTTGGCACAGTGAAAGCGAAGGGTGATTCTAATGTAACATGATATGGCTTTGTGCGTTTGTCAATACACATAGAGTAGGCCTACTTAAGTGGAGAAATACACTCCTTTCTGTTATATACCGGTTTCTAACATAAATGTAAATGTAAATAAAAGACGGTTCTAGGCTGCTGCTCAGTGGGCAATTAATGTACCTGCCTACGACCCCTATTGGAGGCTTTTTACTATGGGCATTTTGGGGCATTGTCTCCAATGCATTTTTTTTAATTGTGAATTGCTCAGCTGACATAACGTGGATAAGGTACTGTTTTGTGAGATCAAAACTGATAGCTTTTAATAGATCTCTGTGACTCTTCTAGCCCTATGGGTCAAATATAAATGTATTAATATAATTTATAAAACTAATATAATAAATAAAGCTGATATTCTTTGGGGCCACGTGCAGTAATTGAGCTAAAAAGCCATGTTGTCAGATCTTATTATATTACTAATTATACTGCAAAATAAACAATCTATTTCCTTGTAGGACACACACGCCGTCCCCCAAATCCACAGTGCCCGGTCCCCGCTCAAGTCAAAGTCCATCTCCTTTGATAATATGGATTCTGATGGGAGCCTGCGCCCTCTGCTGTCTGCTGGGGGGACTGCTACAGAGGACCAAGCACATCGAACAAACATTGTAAGGATTTATTTGACTTTTTTTATTTGTCTGGATGTTTGTGGAGGTTTTGCCATAATTAGTAAATTTCCCTAAAACTACATTCTTCTTTCAGTCAATAGGGGGCGCTACAGAGGTAACTGGCATCATATTAGTCAGATGTGTTCAGGGCTGGGGGGAATTAGGTATTTCATGTTTGAGCCTAAAGTTAGAGGCTGTCAAATACTTCCTGTTTGTTGTAGGGTGGGGTCATAATAACATTTTATGTTGGGTACACTGTGGAGAATCACTGTACCATAGAGAGCTATAGAAGAATTCTTTATTTGACCTCTGCAATTTGCCTATGTACATTAAGTATACAATTCCCCGGAACGGCAATTTGTTTTTGAGTTATCGCGTTCACACGTACAATCTGCGGACGCGGACCAACGTGATTCCATAATATTGTCGTTTCGCCGATATAATGAATTTCACCATTCATTCACTATGAGACATGCAGCAAATAGAAAATTGTGTTTCTAATAAATTATCGTTGACAGAATTTAATATTTTAGACGATACAAGGACAACATGTGGCATGTGTTAATTTGCACATTTGTAATGCAGCTTAAAACGGCTTTGTTCTCTGGTTTTAAGGGTGAAACAGTTCATTTCACTTCATTTTGATATGAGTTCAGTCCATATAATGTGACAAGTGCTAGCTGTCCTGTTGTATGAAGTCTTTGGTTCTCTGGAGGTTATGTTCCACAGCGTTGTTTAAAAACTGAACCCAGGTTAGTTCTGCCTCTCCACAAACATGACTCGACCTAAAGAGACAGTAACACAATAATCAGACATAATCACAGGATATGAGGAAAATGTGTCAATGTACATTTGGTCAAGATTTCCAGGCAAATATTTGTGTGCATAATTTCATATAAAAGTTCTGTTCTTACCTGATAATGTCCAAGAATTTCTTTAAAACTGATGCTAATTTAGAAGCCTATAAAAAAAGCACAGTATGCTTAATCTATGTGGATATGGGCGAAAGACACAAATCTACAAGTTACTTACATTATTTTCAACTCCGGTGTAGTCCATTGGAGGATAGAGACAGAGAGCCAGGTCATCAACACTGAGGAGAAAGAGGAGATTTCCAAATATTATTATTAAAAATGTCACTTGACTCAAAACATCTTCTAAAAGACAATAAGCTATAAAATTACAATAAACTAAATTGTTTAATAATGCATGTAAATATCAAAACCACCACAAATACAGATTATGTTGTGTCCATGTCTGTTTTACCCTGGACTGATGTCTTTAGTGATATCTGCGAGGTCGTCGAGCTGAGCCAGGTATTGTGAAGTGGACACATCTCCATTCGTTTTCACTGCAGAGGTAAGTTTCCTCAAACACGCCGCTGACGCCTTCATCAAACCCTGACACGGCCCAATCACGCGCCGGTCCTGCTCTGACCAATAGGAGTCCTGGTTTCCCCGAGGCTCCGCGCCCTCAATGACATCATCCAGAATGTCCCCGAATGGGTCCTGGGCCTCGGACAAAGCCTGGGTCAAATGATACATTATATTTTATTCATAAAGATTCAAGTAACTTTATTTATCCGTTAGGAACTTCTATTGAAAAACCGCGTCACCGTACAGTACAAAGAAGAAAGGACAGTGACCTGTACCTACAACCCGAGGGCAGTGGGCTGTACTGACTGTGGAGTGTGTGAGTGCTGTCCGTGGTGATCTGCAGACTTTTAGATCTGACTCTTCTATTGTAGAAGTGTTTCCAGTTCTTGTCCTATGATATTACTGCTAAGCTTGACGATCTTATTGGGTTGGTTACGGTGAATGGTGCCGAATGACCCAAACCAGGCTATTAAGTTAAACAGGTATTTTCTATACAGTGAAAAAATCTAGAATGCTGTATATAAAAATAACATTATGAAATGAACCTTCTCCTTTGGTCGCTTCACTTCAGAGTTGGCCAAAGTGAAAACTATGGTAGTGTATAGCTTACCATCTTCCTACCTCTGTATCTTTTTCTCTTAAACCAACTACCATCAGGTCCTTTCACTAAATCCATAAATGTCTTTGGTCTTCTGCAGCTCTATATACTCTGACGTCATCTTTAAACATGCAACATGAGCTGTCCCTCTGGTGTATTCATTCTTCTTAATGAACCTCTTGCTCTTGTATTTAAGCTGTTTGTGATCGCAGAAAAGTGAAGTTAAATCATTCACTCAGGCCCAGGGACACGACAAAATGCGATTGGGTGGGAATTTGAACCGGCAAACGCTTTCCCACTGCGCCACTGCCGCCCCAGATACAGTGCCTGTGGGTTTACCTGTTCAATTTCCTCAATGGCATCTTTCACGACTCCAACCTGAGCAGATAGCACCACCAACAAGGCTCCTTTGTTGTCTGTAAACAAACAAAACTGTTATGCTTAGTTTTTTATCCATATATTGTCCTGTCGTTAGTGTGTGTTTATATATATTGTCTGAGAAAACTAAAACTGGGGAAGTTTGTAACAATTATTATTTATCAACAATAAAAAAAAATTGAATTTAGTGAATCTTTATTAGTAGCAAAAGCATAAAAACACATCCAGCTTAACAGTATGTTATATGAAGTTACATTTATGACATGCACAAACCCTTTGGCAGCTGTACAAACTGGTCACAGGCCGACCAAACTGTTCCAGTTGAAGTCAGCTGCTCTTGGCTCAAACTAAAACAAAGACAAACAGAACTGTTAAGTGAGCATTTATCAGGCTTTAAGGTTATCATCAATCAGGAACATTATTAATGAGAAAAATAAGTGGTTGCTGTTCATTGTGAAATATTCATTCATCTTCATCACATTTGAATAGTATATTTTAACTAATAATGTCTAAATAATTTTGTGAAATCTGACACTATTAGCAAAAAACTAGCAAAAAAACTCAAAACAGCAGTTTAGTATACAACATTGTAGGAGCCAATAATATAAAATAATACCAAATCTCTTTTTAAAGCCTTGTGTACCTCTCCAGTGGAGTACTGATGATGACATCAAGCAGCTGAGTGACCCCATCTAAAACCTCCACCATTGCATCTCGGATCTGACGACGCAAAGTTATTCCTGAAAATAAACAATAAGCCGAATCTCCAGTCAGGACAATGATATGGTCAGTGTAGGCCAGAGTGAGCACAGCCGGAGGAGTAAAATCATTTTCTGAGCTAAATTTTGGGTTATCCTGACAATCTAAAAAAAATACCAGACTTCCATAACTGACTTCAAATCCTGAAGCTAACACAGGATGATATACCTTGACTTTTTGGAAGCCAGTAATATACAGTGGACAAAGAGAGGACACTCTTCAAAATGGAATCTGATATTTTCTCCCCATCCTAAAACACAAAGAGAAAAGCAAATGAATACAAATAACTAACAGTAATATTGCAACATGTTTGAACGTTTACATACATTTACATTCTTTATTCAATCTTTACCTGCAGTGAGGGCGGCGGAGGTTTGGAAAAGGCCAGACTGAGTTTAGTTGCTTCTTGAGACACTGCTTTCACTGATTGGTCTATGAGAATATAAGGAGAGGATAAAAACATATTGCTTGCTTTTTCAAAAAACCAAAACAGGTAACTACTGAATGAGGGATGAATATTTAGACCCCATTAAATAATAATGTCATCATGTTGCACCTGAAATAGAGTAACGACACAAAAAGTTTATTATCCCAATTCAATCGTAGTCTTAAGTTAAATTAAGATGCATATAATAATTCATAATAAATAAGTTCATTGTAAGCAGCCCTAAATCCCATATTAGTGAGTGTGTCAATGCAAAAATTTTAAAAGTACTTACTTAAAGTGTCAAAGAAATTCAAGAGGTTGAACTCGGCATCGTTCTCATTAGACTCTCCATCTGAAAGGAAAAAGCACAAGTTGAGATATGTATTAGAATAACACACGTCATAACTGTTATAATCTGTCTCTTAACATACAGTGGTGAGATCAGACTAATTTGATAACACAACTGAAGCTATATTCAAGACTAGTATGTATGAGCTTAGTTGATGCGCTAGTTTGGACCAGGGGGACTCTAATTATTGTGTTTACTGCTAAACACAATGGTTTCACTAGAATGATTATGGGACGTTTAAGAAGTCTGCGATAGTTTTGGAAGACAAATAAACGTCGCGAGTTCATGTTGCTAATGCTAACAACACTACGTCATGTCAGCAAACACCGCTTTTACCTCTGACTTTGTCTCTAATGCACTGAATTGAGTTGAGCAGATTTCGTAAAGTCACGCAGACGTCTCCACTATTGTTCTGATCACTCATTTTAGCGGAGTTTATGAAAATCTGACAGCGACATGTGGCGTGTTGTGGAACTGAAAATAACCGGAAATAGAAAAAGGGGGGTGTTTTAGCGAAAGGACAACATCCGGCGGAGGGCGCTTTGGGCGAATGGCGAGCTCTAGTGGTGAAAATAGAGTGTTACAGGCATTTCATTTTGAAAGATGGAACCACCCATTTTAAAATATATAAATGGGCTAGGATTAGCCAATAACACTCGGGTGTTTGGATTTGACTGTCTTTACACATAATCCGGTTTAGAGCTGTTCAAATCCTTGTTTTAGACTTTGTTTGATTTGGGATTAGATCTGGTTTAGTCCTCCTTTACACTAGACTTAATCCTGGTTTAGTTCCTGTTAGGAGACCTGGCAACCACTTGCCTGTACTTGAATTTTTACTTCGAAAGAATCTCACACATTAATTAGACACACTGTATTTGAAGTTGTTGGTATTTTTTACAAGATATATTTGTATATGTCCCAGTTTGACATCAACATGCCAAGGGCCTAGAGATGAACATTTCTAGACTTCAATCTCCCACATGTATTGAAAAATTGCTTAAACTAATTAGGCTATTTCAACATATTGATTGGTACCGCAACTCACAACGTCAATCAATGTTAAATCGTTCTTCAAAAAACACAACTACTAATTTCAATGTCTGTTATTGTTTGTTGAAACTTTGAGCTGCTGTCTTGGCTAGGACACTCTTAAAGAGATTTTTAATCTCAATGAGGTTTTCCTGGTTAAATAAATAAACAATATTTAGGTTCAGAAAAAGCCAGAGTCAAACTTTAGGGCCACAAAACGTAGTCAACGTATATTTATTTATTAATATTTACAAAAAAGCTGTTATTTATGATGATTTCTTAGTTTCAACATGTTCAGCAATATAACCTACTAAAAAATGGTAATCGAAATCGGTAATGGCACCCTAATGACAACAGGGGGGCAGTAGTAAAATACTGTAAATAACCATGCTACATATTGACATCTTCTCTTTAATAGTTTCAAAGATACATTTCAGATCCTAAACCACTAAACCACCATGATTTCAGACTAAATAGTGCACATACTTTTCAAATTGAATTAGTCTAGACAGAGCTCAAGATTGATAACACCCAAAAAAAAGACTGAAAATCATTTTGTCTCGTCTTAAATAGTTTTCAGACAGTAGCTCTTGTTGTGTCTCAGTGTTTGGTCTGCTCTGAGATGTTTTTCACCCAGACACTAATAGGCTTATCCCACTGCAGCACTCTTCTTTTATAACTCTCCTCTCTCCCTCTCTCTCTCTTTGCTGGAAACAACAATATTTGAGTCAAAATCTGCCAGTAACCAATAACACTTGTGCAGACAGCTTCCCACACAGCATGATACATTCATTATGATCCACACATTACTCATATACATAATACAACTCCTAAAAGTTAGGGCAATGTGTAAAATCAGACAACAAAAGATAGATTGCACTGGTTCATATCTTATTATATTTTTGGTGAGGCAGCTGTGGCTCAGGCTGACAGTTTGATTTATGCTCCGATGAGTTCTTACTGTTGTTGTGTCCTTGAGCAAAACATTCACCTTGCCCACTATTATGTATGAATGTTTGTGATGGTGGTTGGAGAGGCCATAGACACAGCATCCACCAGTCAGCCCTAGGGCACCTGTGGCTACTGGGTACAGTGTTTTTATATTTTAGTCAAGAGACGTTTTAAGAGATGTAAACTATTTATTGATTTTGAGTTTATGAAAAATAACAGTTCTTTTTGGATTGATGGCGGTAACACGCCTCCAAACATTTGGGGAAGGGCGACAAAACAATAAGTACATTTCATGACTGGGGAGAGTAAATAAAAACTCAGTGTGGCTCGTCCTGAACCACTGCAATTATAAGCCCAACACCATAACATACGTCTCAGACACATTATCAGTATTAGATGTGTTTTATTTGACCTTTATTTAATCTGGAAAGTCTCTGTCCTGGCCTCAGTTTGTGGTATGGAAAAGCACTAATGTACAAGTTGAAATCATTGTTGTACTCTTTTAAGAAAAGCTTAATTAAAAAAGTTTTAGGCTAAAATGGAAGTAAATTTGACACGGCTCCTCACGTTTCTACATGATTACATCATTAGATTCTGAATTTTAGAGAACCATCTTTTTCCAGCTTTATTTTTGACACATCCACAAACAAAACTGTATAAAACCCTTTAAATGTTTTTGGACTGGAATTTGATTGTTCAAAATTCAAGACGACTGGAGGCGAATGGAGGCGACTGGAGGCAAATGGAGGCGACTGGAGGCGAATGGAGGTGACTGGAGGCAAATGGAGGTGACTGGAGGCGACTGGAGGCGACTGGAGGCGACTGGAGGCGACTGGAGGCGAATGGAGGCGACTGGAGGCGAATGGAGGCGACTGGAGGCGACTGGAGGCGACTGGAGGCAAATAGAGGCGACTGGAGGCAAAGTGAATTAACTTTACAAAAAAGTAAGATTTGCGGTGAGAGATAATTCGGAGCATACAAT
>JAVQKC010067715.1:0-11616 GCA_036025475.1 Philypnodon macrostomus
CTCTATCGCAGTCAGGAAAAACTAAAAAAAAAAAATTTATGGGAAAAAGAGAAACCATGTCAATATGTGTGTATGGATGCAGCAGGTTTAGGGGTACATCCAAGTGAATGAGGAGATAGAGCTGAGGGGGGCATCCAGATGAATGAGGTGATGCAGCAGGTTAAGGGGGGCATCCAGATGAATGAGGAGATGCAGCAGGTTAAGGGAGGCATCCAGATGAGAACACAAACACAGAGGCAAGTCAGGCATCTGAATCTGGGAGGTTTGAGAGGTATCTAGGAGTAATTGTATTGTTACTTTAAGTTACTGTTATAGTTCCAGCTTATTCCTTAAGGAAAAAGTAGTCATTGGACACTTAAGTACTGAGTAACTGTTTAAATGTAATGTGTAATGTGAAATTTGTGGGGAAAAATAGTTTATGCCACAGTGAAAGTAGTAAATGTAACTTAGTAATTGTGACTCAAGTACCCATCTCTGATTTTAGTCTCAACAGAGAAATAATAAAAAAATGCTGTATGTAAAGTTACGTTTCTGCTGCAGAGGTCTTTAAAAAAACAGGTAGCCCAGAGGCGAGCTAATATCGTTCCTTTGTTGAAGTTAATGTTGGCCATATTTCATGCTGACATCAAAGTGCAGCCCAGAAATGCATTTGACAATATTCTATTACCGTCGCTAATGGCCCCGGAAACTGCACTTTACACACTACACCATGCATTCAGGTGAGTGTCAACCATGTATAGAGGAATAAATATTGAAGAAATATAGTATTTTTTTTAAACAAAATAAAAAAAGAGTAAAGTATATACTTAGGTGGGCATGGGTGGAGTCTGCATGTCCTCCCTGTGTTTCTGTGGGTTCTTTCCGTGTACTCAGACATCCTCCCACCACCCAAAGACATGCATGTGTTGGAAGTATGTCTCAGTTTGTGTATGTCTCAGTATCAGGCCTGCAATTCACTAGCCATTATCCAGGATGAATGAAAATAATGAATACTATAGTTGATACTTAAGCTGGACACTTTATTAGGTAGACCTATTTACCTGTGTATGAGCTCAAATATGTTAAAGGTCCTATATTGTGCTTTTTTCCTATTTTGGATACATTTAGGTTATAATTTTATGTTTTGTAACATCAAACACACAATATCTAATACATATTGGTATGTGGAGCTCTTCTGGGATATAAACAAAGCCTTGACACCCTCACAGCCGAACACACATCTTCATCAATCAGATATGTTTTTGAATGGTGGTGGCAACAATGCTTCTCTCGGTGTGTTTGCTGACAGTGCAGGAGCAGACAGGCCCACTTTGTGGTCTAACTTTAGCCCCTAATTATGACTTCATTTTTAGGGTCTGTCTGTTTTCAAGACTATATCTCAACATAATTAATTACTCAAACGTGCCCGAATGAATCAAAACACAATATTGGGTATGAGTTTGAGAAACAACATTAGAACATTATTACAAGCTCAGAAAAGTATAGGACCTTCAAAGAAAACCGGCTGAAGTTCAATTTTCAAATACAATCATGTCTAAGGTTTACAGAGAATGGTTTGAACAAGATACAATATCCAGTAAGGGGCAATTCTGTGGGCAAAATGTGCACATTGATGGCTTATCCAATAGAATCTAATCACATCACACTAGCTGCGAAACACCTCATGAATGTCTTAAACAAAAGCTTTTTCCAAACCCGCAGATCTATAACATTGATTTTTTCCATCATTATTCAAAATTGTCACCATTGACTAAAGACTGTGTTGTAATTTAACACCATGTTCAGCTTCAGTAATGCCAGGACGTGACTCACTCAAACAAATAAACTCAGCAGATGTGACAAAGTAAGGGAGATGGAAATAGAAACATGCTGCTATGTGAAATTGGATGGAATGCTTCGTAGATATCAACACAATGACAGCACGCACCAAGATAATAATATGAATGGACCGGTTTTATATTGAGCTTTTCTGGACAGTCAAAAACCGCTTGACAGTTGCATTATTTATTCCCTCCACAGTCACACTGGTGGTGGTAAGCTACTTGCTGGGGCACTCTGACGGAAGCGTGGCTGCCATTCTGTACCTACATGGCCTCCGACCACCGCCAAACATCCAATCACATTCACAGGCAATGTGGGTGTCTTGCCCAAAGACACAACGACAGAATGCGTTCTGGCAGGGATACAAACCGGCCCCAAACATACGCTCACGACATACAAAAACTACAGGTACACAAAGTTGCAAATTATAAGTAAGTAACTATTTCTGCCTAATTGTACTTAGTAGCAGCAACATGGCTATCGTCCAACATGCAATGCCCATTAAAACTGTGTTGTACTCCTTGTGTTCCTGTGTGTTCTCTCCAGAATATTGCTCTAGGTTGGCAGTCCTGTGAGCACTCAACAGGCTAGTGTCACAACTTTAAAACTTCTGCAATCACTGTACAAACGAACTGTAAAAACTCTTGATAAGGCACCAATCATTGCACATCATTGTCCGATATTGCAGAAACAGATTACTGAGCTGGGTCAAATATTCAAATCTATGTCTGGTCTTTAAAATTATTTAGAGTTTATCATCCCCTCCTCTTCATGGCCAAACTGCTTTCTCCGTTCGAGCTGCTACTGAGTGGAACCTCACCCCCATCACCGTTAGAAATCGAAACACATATAATACATTTAAGACACAGTTAAACTAGACCTGCTCTCGCTGCCCCTTATTGGCAGCTTGCCTTTTTTATGTTTATGTGTTCTGGTCTTTGTCTGATGTTTGTCTGATGTTTGTCTGATGTTTGTCTGATGTTTGTCTGTTGTGTTTCTATTGTTTAATTGTACTTTTTACTAAATTAATTCACTTTTCTAATGTCTTTACTCTTCCACAACTTTTAAGATCTGTCTAAGGACTGCAGATGAAAAATAGACTTTTGGCTAACTCTGGCATATTGACAGAAATGTTTATTAATATGCACCGCCCCTGTAAAAATAAATAAATAAATATATATATAAATAAATAAATAAAATAAAAATAAATAAAGTTAGAAAGCTGGATATACAGAAATCCGAACACAAATAGAAACATTCGGCTATCTGACATTGGAGGGTAGGCTTTGTAGATCTTTACACAATGATAGCACATGCCAACATACACTCACAAGTTTTGGAAAAACTAACTACAAGTGCATCCCCAAATGTCCTGAATATGATTGTGTTAAGCTGCGTAAAACTCAAATCTAGTGAGCGACAGGAAGGGAGCAAAATTGACTTCTCCAGAGTCCTATGTGACAACACCGCTGTCATTCAGAGACATTTTCTATTGCACCAGAGGCATGCCTGATCCGCACTGCTGCTGCTAACACGGTATGCCAAACGTCTTCTTGAAGATCTTGAAATGAGCTCCGTCGACAAGAAAGCGTACCCTGACCCAGTCGTTCAAATCAATGTTTCAGGCACAGGAACTCATCTATCCTCCTGGCTGCAGCTGATTCTTCGAACTCAAATGTGTGGAGAAAAACAGAATGATTTACTTGAAAGTGTAAAGATGTAGTTTTGGAAGAAAGTTGTGATGCTAGGAAAAGGAATGGCTACAAAATCAGGGCTAAACTGGGATTAAACAAAGTGGACTTCTCCAGGTCTAAACAAAAAGCAATGATTAATCCAGTCTAAACCACAAACCAAATTAGGACTGAACCAGATCTAAACCACAACTAAGATAGGTCTAAGCCAAGGACCACAAAAACCTGCCCTGGGGTCCCTGGTCACAACCTTAGGTCACTGTTTGGTCCACATTTCGATGTATCCCAAAGGAAAGATAGAATACTTCAGACTCACAGGGCAGTAGGTAAGGTCACAAAGCCCCTGAGGTAAATTCTTTGTTGAATGAAGCAATAAAAAAGTAAATAACTGAGAGAAAAGCCAGGTTGTATACTTTTGTAAGGCTAAGCAATGATATAACAAATGTTTGGACACTGACCTACTTTGTTCTATACTGGAGAGATCAGCACATTGTAGCTTTGTGTTGGGTGGGCACTTTGTAAAGAATGTATGATATAGTGTTGACGCAATTGCAGCAGATTTTATTTTAGCAAGAATGCTATTTGTTAAATGTAATTATATGTTGACTTGCAATTTCATCTGGCACAGTTTTTTTGACAACGTTTCCAAGGCAACTTTCTTCATTTATACAGGCTTGGGATTGGTACAAACAGAATAGACCAGCCTTTGTCTAGTGCAGGAGATCCCAAACTTTTTAGACCGAGACCCCCAAAATAATGTGAATAAAGCCCCAAGACCCCCTAGCCGAACCAATTCAATATATTCCATATTCCAGAAAAAATTATAGGATTTTAAATCCAAACTTTTTTCACTGAGGGCCACATTGTCAAAAATGAATCCCAAGGTGGGCCAATTGCTCAGGAGACCAGTCACCAAAGGTCCCCTTGGGTTGTATCTGTTATTTCTATGTTCAGTTGTTTTGTCACTAGTGTACCTCTATATTATAACCACACAGAAATATATATCTTTTTATCATTAGATGCTTTCTTTTAGTTGGATTATAGAGTACCATCCAATTAAGAGGTAAGCCTGAAGGCCACATTTGGACCCCGGGGCATGGTTTGGACACCCCTGGTCTAGTTGGCTGGCCCACTTTGAACCAAGCTTTTGTGATACATGGGACAGATGGCTTACATTGAGCTACAGTTTGAGCCCAATCACTGCAGTGAAAGAAAGAATAATAGTGAAAACAAGAAAGTTCCTCCCCAAAAATGTATTTGTCCAAACTCTATCTTTGATGTAAAAATCCTTGGCCCCTTCAGACAACAGGGCAAATATAGAGAACAATGTAGCAAACTAGACACTCTACCCGTATGCTCCAGATACAACAGCCTGGTTGGTGTGTTGAAGAGGTGATATAAGCTAATCATGAGGTCTGTCTTGTCTGAGTGGCAGGGCACTCAGAGACCATGATGACAAGAGACAGCAGAAAAACACCACCTCACAATAAACACTATCTTACATCAAACAAGCACTTTTCTGTTCGGCAACATTTAATCACAGCAGTTTAGGCAATTTTCACTGACAGGCTAATCAGGCTATATCTATGAACACTGATCTCTAGGTCTATAACAATAATAATAATACAAAAAATAATCTACACAACAAAGACCACATAATTGTATTTTCTTTAAGGTGTGTAGGACTCTTTACCTGTGGAAAAGTGTTTGCTCAAAAACATCAAATTAAGCTGATTTTTATATACACCTGAAATGGACCCGTGGTGGAGCCTTGAGGTACACCGTCAAAAATGATCAGGCCCTTCTTGAGTGAAAAAGAAGAATATTACATTAACCCCTGAT
Source organism: Philypnodon macrostomus (assembly GCA_036025475.1). Taxonomy (NCBI): domain Eukaryota; kingdom Metazoa; phylum Chordata; class Actinopteri; order Gobiiformes; family Eleotridae; genus Philypnodon; species Philypnodon macrostomus. The sequence continues at coordinate 5,355 of JAVQKC010067715.1, forward strand.
ATGATGACACCATAATTATGAAGTTGGACAAATAATAATACAAAGTTGGTATTAGTGGGCACTGCTGGACAATTGAAAGCATATCAAAAGTACATGTTTCAAAGGACAGCAAGCAGTGCAAAAATAATTCTGTGACAATTGTGTTTAAATGCAATGGACCTAAAGTGGTGCCTTGGGGAACACTATTTACTGTTAAAAGCCGGTTATTGGAATTTTCCAATCAAAAGGGGTTTCTAGAACAGTTGTTCTAGAACAACAGTATACGCAAGAGTATACGGTCGGGCGGGGATTTGAACCAGTAACCCTCTGCCGTAATACTATTTGGTTATTGTTAAGTTACTTTCATTGGAGATCTAAAGTGGATTTGTGCTTAACAAATACGTATTGACCACTGTAAAGGCCTGTCACATTGCTTTGTAGGCGCACAATAAAATAACCCACATCTGACAGAAGTTATTTCACGTGATCTTTTTTTTCCTATGCGTTTGCACCTTCAGCGCTGCGGACATGTTCTTCCCGGAGGCAGTCCCGGCCTTCGTGTGTGAGTGCCCGTGCGAGTGTGTGTGCGTGTCCGTGCGAGTGTGTGTCCGACGTGTGTGTTGGTTGTGTAGCCGTGGGAGCAGCTGCTGGCTCTGCTCTGTACTGAGAGGTCATACACATCCTGACAGGCAGTAATTGTACCAGAGGGAGGTGTTCAGAGGCAGCCTGATGCAGTGTGTGCGCGTCATCGTGTGTGTGTGTGTCATTGTGTGTGTGCGTTTGTGTGAGTGATGCAGAGCGACATCTCACAAAGCGCCTGGGCAGGAAGTACTAAGAGAGGGCAGGACTGAAGCAGGCTTTCAGAACAATATTGACATATGGGAAACTAATTTAGGGACATATGTTTTGACTATAATATCTTTAGGCAGAATCCAAAATATTATGGAGCAGTGCCTGGCTGACAGCAAAAAAAATAAATATATTAATTAGGTCATTTTTTGTACTGGTCCCAAGCATAGATAAATGGGTTGTGCCAGAGATAAAACATGCAATATATATATTTCGCAAACAAGCTATGCAAAATATATATGCCTTTTAAACATGGTAAATGAAACTACAGCGTGAAAGTTATGACATGATTCGGTACATCTGAAATGGGCCCATAGTGGAGCCTTAGGGTACACCTTTCAAAATGAACAGGTGCTTTTTGTAAAACACACATTGGTGGTTGATGATCCAATGAAGATGAAGGAAGAAAACTCAAAACAGACACTTAACTAATAACATGACAAATGTTTTAACAATTATTTTTGGGAAACCTCAACCAGGGCTAAACGCGATCTCTAATCCAGTTCCACACCTAAACCAACCAAAAGCTTGCCCTTGGCCCCAGAGGCGGAAGTACCATTAGGCAAAAGTAGGCAGCTGCTTAGGGCCCCAAGCTTTGAGGGCCCCTAAAAATAAACATGTCTTGGTAATTATTAAATTACTCAGGTCATCATTAAAAAAGTAGATAAAAAAAGTGTTCTCAATTGACTTACCTGGCCAAATAAAGGTTAAATACAAAGTTAAAATAAAGTTAATTTGGTAAAATAAGTTTACAAAGCCAATGCAAACCCAGTTTTCCTTTTTCTCTGTATGGTTAAGCCGCCTGGTTGCTTTGGAACTGACAAAAAAAGCACATATATAAAATACAGAGGGGCCCCTGCCCATGTTTGCCTTGAGCCCCCAAACCACTAAATCCGCCACTGGTTGGCCCCGGTCATAACCTTTACGCCACATCTTTTTTCCAGGTACAATGTTCAGAACTTGTACGACTCCAGGCTGCCGCTACACTGCTTTCCAAACCTGTCTACCCCATATCCCCTGCTCAACACCACTTTGTTGGGACTGCATTCTTACATCTGAGGGGAATTTTCTAACAAACATAGAAGCCTGTGTTTTTCCTCCTTTCAGGCGTTCAGCCGAGACCATCGACTCGGAGATACTATCTGACGCTAACGCACATGTTCACTAGAGAGTTCATATTCAAACCAGTAGAAGTGACTAGGAAATAATCGAAGCTCCAATATGGAAGTGGTTAGTTGTATTCAGATACTGTAGAATAGGGTTGTCTCCTGTTTTCTGATGACAAACTTCTAGATTCTGATCCACCTACTGAGAATCACTGGCCAAAATCAGTCAGTCACAAATTGGGATGATTATTTAACTCAGCAATAGAAATAAAGCAATAGAAATAAAAAAAGCTAATTGCATGAGTAATCTACATAATACTGTTAAAATAAATAAATAAATAAATAAATACATAAATAAATAAATAAATAAATAAATAAATAAATAAATAAATAAATAAATAAAAGGCTGAGGGCATAATAAAACCTTTTCAAGTGCCATGACTGGCTCCTGGGGCCACACTTTGGACATGTCTGCATTAGCAACATCTATAAGTAGTTCTAATCCAGTTTTGCTTTTACTTCTACTTGAGTTACATTTTACAATTACATTTTTTATTAGTTCTGGCAAGTCCTCCGTTGATGATTTGTGTTTAGAGGTTTAGAGGTTAGGGCCTCCACTCAGGGAGGTTGTGGGAAAAATCAGATAACACAGGGAGCTGCTGGTGTTCCCAAACTAGTGGTGCTCTTGGCAAGGGAGAAAGTTCATATATAATAGAAAAAACTAATTCAAGGTACTCAATTTGTCAAAATTTAAAAAGCCTTTATTTCATTTAGAGGCTAATTTGGTGCCCAAAGAGACAACTACATCCATCTCTCTATCTCCTGGCTGCAGCCCTGTAGTCATGAGTATACATGAGTCTACTCCTTTGTCACACAATACTAAGTAATCATATTTTGAAGTAACTGTACTCTTACTTCAGTAAAATCTAGAAAGAGTAAGAGTACTTTTCCCAACTGTGGAAATTCTGTTCCTTGTGACTTCATTTTTGAAAATATGTTTTATGTTTTTGCCAGATTACCACAAAATTAAACAAATAATCTGACATTACGCTCAAACAGTTACTCAGGACTTGAGTAGTTTGTTCACCAGTACTTTTCTACTCTTACTCCAGTAATTATGTGAATGAGTACTTTTTACTTTTACTGGAGTAACATTATTGGCTACTCTACCCACCTCTGGCCCTGATAGATTTTTTTTTTTTTTACAATTGAATGTCATTTTAAAGACCACAACATTGTTGCAATATCAGATTTGTGCAATATTTTGCTGATATTTCAATAAGAATCATTTTACTATATAGTGTGCAGCCCTATACTCTACCCCCTTGCTGTGAAGTACTTAGTGGACGTCTTAAGGGATCCAGGTTGAAGTTTATTTTAACCAATGTCACTTCAAAGTCGGCAGGTTTTCTGTGCTCATTAATGGAGCGTGACCACTGTCCTCGGGCAAATTCTCACACACTGCAGTGAATGTACCACACATGGGGCTGACACATTCGCTAGAGCAATACACACACCTACACACACACACACACACACACACACACGCACACACACACACACACACAATACAATACAATTACAATCAATTCAATCAGGAAAAGCGAGCGTGGAGAAATATAACTTTTGACTAATGTGTGAGTAATCAAGGAAAATGCAGCTGCAGTCTCAATCAGTGAAGCCTCATCTGAAAACCACCCACACCAACATCAAGAAACAAAAGATATAATGTTTTTATTACAGGCATTTTAGCTCAGAGGCCTATGTATGTATACAGCTGGGACCATGGGAAAATGAGTAAGGGAGCTGTCCTTGGTGCTAGGCTAAAAATCCTTTAAAAACATTGGCACTGCAATAGATAGCAAATTCAGGACTGGTGCAATTTCAACTATTGTTTTGAATCTGTTTAATTCATCTGCTTGCTCCCTATATCCATACCAAGCATTAAATGTTTAGTCTGTAAGATTTCCTAAAATATAAATAAATATATTTATCTGAAAAAAAAAAAAAAAAATTATATGAAGTCCAGTGGGAGGGACTAAAGTGAAGTCAAATTAATAAACTAATAATTAAGGCCTTTTTCATACCTGAAAAGGTCCGCACTCAGATTTGTCTTTATTTGGTTTGCAAACGTTTGCTTTCACACCACCATTTTAAAGTTCAGACTTTCTGTGTAGTGCTCACTGCCATCGCTATGACAACAGGGGCGTGTCTCAGGAAGACGTGTTGTTTTGGTGTTTCATGTGGAGACATGCTTGGATTTTGGTGTCTTGTTTTACAGTTAAAACGGAAAAATATGAACACAGAACTAGCGTAGATTATAAAGAGAGATGGTCGTAATGATATAAAGTTAATACTGAAAGGATAATGCACTGTTTAGGACTTGCTATATTTCCACAGTTTGGAAACTATTGGCTGCATGAAAAGGTCAGTCTGCTGGATTTGAACCATCTTGAGATCTGGTTCACGTTTCTCTTTATTCGAGTCTGGATTTGGTACGAAAGTTCAAGCTATTGCTTTCACACTAGCGCCAACCAGACCTTTTTGCCGGCCCAAAGACCAGCCGTTTGATCCAGACCATGGTCCACCTAAGACTCTTGTCCAGTCCAGACTGGAAAGTCCAAAAGTCCGGACCAAACAGTGCAGATGTGAATGTGATTACCTACTTTACATAATTGAACAGGGTCAAATAAAGCATTTTTTCTACCTTTTTTGGATGGAAACTTATAGGCTACACCTTTAAGTGGACAATCCTGGACAATGGAAGATACATGGACTAACACCCATTCCATTTTATGTCTATACCCATATACTGTACTGGGATATACAATAATAGTTGTTGCATGTGCCTATTACATTAGCCAGACTAGACAGACAGATGTGTGCCTCTCAGTATACCTGTGACCAGATGTTTTGCAGAGGCGTTGAACAGAATTGTGCTTACTTTTTTTTTTAGTAAACCACTTTATTCTCTTGTAAATAAGTGCATTTAAATTCACAGACAATGAAAGTCAAAAATGTCCAACTGAATTTACTTGAAGGAGTACCTAAATTTATCCTAATTACATAAAACCCCAGTTAGGTCCTGTCTAAGATCCTGGCTCCTGACTGGTTCACAATCACTCAATTCGATTGCCTGTTTTTCCTGACCTTAAGGGTGTGTGATATGGTGATAAAAGACTGCAGACTTGTGATATGAATTTATGATGATCTACTAACCTGGGGAGATGGTTGAATCATGATACAGTGTATTCATTTATGCATTTTTACTGTAACAATGCTAGTATTAATAGTGATGAACATTGTATTTGTAGTTAAAATAGGTGTAATGAAGAAACGGATAGTAAACTGTGATCAAATCTAAATCGTGATCTTGGCTTGGTAAAATCATATTTTTAGTTGTGATGCACATATGTATCAGACCAACATCGGTCTCTGCCAATATTTACAATTTTGACTAATATTGGTATCGGCCTATACAGAGGGACAATGTTAATCTGTTGTTGTTAAAGGATCATGTCTAGTATTTAAAGGTCAGATTAAGAAAAGACCATTGGAAAAATACACATTTTATTACTTTATTTTTCCAGGAAAAAAAAATAAAAATAAAAAATCCATTGAGATTAATAATCTCTTTTTCAAGGATTTCAGGGAATTCAGGGTGTACAAAATCCAATAAAAAAAATAAAAAATAAGTATGGATTAATAAATACAATTAAAGCTGTTATTCATATGTAGATTTCTTAGTTAAAAAAAAAACATCTTTACAGAATATCGGAATTGGTACCTGCCAAGAATTTTCATATCGGCACATTCCTAATTTTTTACCATATCCCCGACCTTATAATGCCTCAACGTCCGAACGCAACCATTAAACCATATTGCCCTTGGAAAGATCGTGTTGACCCTAATAGCGCTTATAAATGCGGGTCAGTGGGGTCAATTAGAAATCATACATAGTCTAAAGCCTGTATACCAAACTAGGACCTTAGCTGCATCATGGTATGTTCACTGAAGAGAGGGCATAGGGTCAATGTCAGACGCTTGTATCCTTGTGCGATGATACAACTATGATTAAACCGGACCAGCTTGACCCCAGACGTCGCTTACAAACACACACAGAGAACTACACAAGGGCTGGTTCACCGTGGGAGGTACAAATAGCAGGTTGGGATTTATAGAGAAGCATCTGGCCTTGAGACATAGCAGCACACACAGCCCTGTTCAGATCCACACACACACACCTGTCGCACACACACAGACACACACACCTGTCGCACACACAGATCCACACACCTGTCGCACACACACACACACACACACACACA